>MNCI01025042.1:271814-287515 GCA_015680685.1 Gnetum montanum
GGGCAGCTATGAACAGAGTATTGTTGAGGTAGTCTAACCCTCATGGAAATAGTGCCCACACATGCATTAATGGGGTGTTGACTTAGGCCCACGGGTAGAACCATCTTCATTAACAAGTGGCCCCTCGTCAATGTCTTCTATGAAGACCATGACACCCTCTGCAGCTCCCGACAGCATTACCTCAAGCACACTCTGTGCAATCACCTCGCTAAAGTTCGACCAGATGGCCACCTCGAAATTGTCTAATAGGAAGGTCAAAAATTCACATGCACCTTCCCTGAACCAAACCCCGTCTTCATCCACGGTTAGATCTAGGAGAGCCTCCCTAGCCTCAACGGGGCCAACCCATATTAAGACCCCGACAAGGTCAACAACAAGGAGGAAGCGCTTACTGTCCCTGCAACCAATCATGACACCACAATAAATTAGCCATGCTTCAAAACCACTTTACATCATAAATCGACACTTACAAATCTATTTTTTTTTTACTGTTTACACTCAGCGTATACGCCACATAAACCAGCGTATACGCCACATAAACCAACGTATACGCCGGTGAAATTGTTTACGCTTAGCGTAATACACTGCTTAACTCAGCGTATACGCTGTACATTGAGCGTATACGCTGCCTAACTTAGCATATATGCTGACAATGAACTATTTTACGCTATCACCCGAACCTTTTACGCTCAGCGTATACACCGAAGAAACCCTTAGCGTATACGCCCAAGTTCGCTTTCACCGTAAGCAGTCTACACCAGCACGGAACAAACAAGTGTACACCAGAAGCATGAAAAGCAAGTCTACGCTGTAAAAACAACTGCGCACACACAGCGTATATTCTAAACAAACCCTCAGCATATACGCCATCACAGTAAACAGAATTTACGTTGATAAAACAAACAAATCACGTTGACAAAATTTCATGCATAGAGAACTCATGACGTCGTGGCTTACGCTGACATGTGCAGGAAAATTGCTTACGCTAATAAAACTGATTACGCCTTGATAGTTTACGCTAACCTAATTTTACGCTATGAAATTGCGCTCGGCGTATACGCCGAAAACCCCATACGCCAAAAAATCCTCTACGCTCGGCGTATACGCCGAGACTGTCTACGCTGAAAAAGAGAAGCAAAAAAATAATAATAGAGGAAGGGATCAGAGCCTACCTATGGGATGTCACAGGCCATGACGAGATCCTTGGCCTGGGCAGGCCCTACAGCATGGCTTTAGTCTCCTCCACAAAGGTCAAATTGGGACCCTTCCTCCCATGGCCTTCCACTTCTTTTCCTTTTCCCATCTCGACCTCCTTTACGCTGATCGCACAAGTTTACGCTGAGGAGGACAATCTACGCTGAAGCCTGAAATTCTACACTCCGCGTCTACGTTGGGGTTTAGTGTTGGGCGTCTACGCTAAGGGTTACTCTTCGGCGTCTACGCTCATGAGTAAATTTATGCTTACGCTAGGGTGCGATAGTTTACGCTTATGCTTTGACAGTTTACGCTCTATCACTTACACTCATGATTCAAAGTAAGAAACAAATGAAACCCCTCCCCCCTTTCTTTATATACCGCTCCGCTGATGCTGATGCCGCCGTTTACAACACCGTTGCTCCTTTTTGCCATTTTGTGCCTCTTCACTTGGTTTTCACTAAATTTTCCCGAAAAAAAGAAATAATAATAATAATAATAATAATAATTAAAAATAGAGATTATTACGTCCTGGTTTCCCCGTGGACCCCATTTCGCATGTTTACGCTGAACATTCTAGTGTAAACCCCATTGAGGCCCGGTATGGTCTTAAACTGCCATTAAGGCCCGGTACGGCCTTAAACTACCATTTCCCAATCTAGTGACGGCTCGGTATGGCCTTAAACTACCACTTGCGGCCCGGTAAGGCCTTAAGCTGTTGTACGTCCCGGTGTGACAATAATTCACCATTATGCATGTACACATAGTTTAAAATTACCAAAAGGCATAGAATGTTTCCCCTTTCTCTTATTCAACTCTTTGTTTATTGGCAGGAGCAAGCTCAATGGATTGCCAGCATTTAACCGCACCGTTAATCATTGACGGACCATATGGCAAAATGGCACGAGACATTAACATAAACTTCATCAACTTAAGTTCACCAATGGATGATGTAGTCATAGCCTCAACGCTGCAAAAAATAGACAACTACAAAGTCATGACAAGAATCCTAGACATAGAAGCTGAGAATATCACTGAAGACCCATTGGCCAAAACTCCCATTACCATGCCTGATGGGGAAATCAAAGTATTAAAATTAAGCACACTATTACAACTGCACTTGGCCAAAGACATCGAGAATGTGCTTAGGGAAAATATGAAAGCATTCGCATGGTCCTATACGGACATGCCTGGGCTAGATCCTAGAATTTTCCAGCACAACATTATTCTTGACCCAAAATTGAGACCAGTAAAACAAAAGGCACGAAAAGTTAGACCCAAGGTGGCATTGGCAGTTCAGAATGAGATCACCAAGCTTTATCAAGCTAGTTTCATTCAGGCTGTTGATTACGCTGAGTGGGTGTCCAACATGGTCATTGTCCTGAAGAAAAATGGAAGTATCCGCTTATGTATTGACTTCCGAGATCTGAACGTAGCAACCATAAAAGATGACTTTCCCCTACCCAGCATCGATCAAATTTTTGACTCAACTGCCGGGCATGCCTTATTGTCTTTTATGGATGGCTTCTCGGGATACAATCAAATATGTATCAACCCGGAACATCAACTTAGGACAACCTTTATGATGCCATGGGGAACCTTTTGCTATACAATGATGCCCTTTGGTCTCAAGAACGCTGGAGCCACATATCAAAGAGCGATGACATTTATCTTTAATGATTACATGCTATGATCGCTCAATGATTACGTGGATGACATTGTAGTTAGATAAAAAATGGAAGAACAACATGTACAAGATCTCGACTTAGTATTGAAACATTGTTTGAAGTATGAACTAAGACTTAATCCAAAAAAATGTGTCTTCGGCGTCAAAACAGGCAAAATGCTCAGATTCATAGCCTCCAAAGCAGGGATACGGGTGGACCCCGATAAGGTTAAGGCCATAACAAACCTGAAACCACCAGGCAACCTTACCAAACTTCGAGGTCTACAAGGTAGATTGCAGTTTATCAGGCATTTCATAGAAAAACTGACGAACAAACTAAAACCTATGAACCACCTATTACGCAAAAAAATCCATTTTGGATGGACTCCGCAGTGCCAAGAAGCATTCGAGAACATCAAAACAGCTCTTGCCTAACTACCTACGGTTTACCCGCCCAAAAACGATAAACCATTTTACATCTACCTTGCCACTTCGGAATCGTCAATCGCATCTATGCTTTGCCAAAAACAAGATGATGGAACTGAAGTCCCTATATATTACTTGAGCAATGCATTAGTTGCCCACGAGAAAAGGTATAACGAAATGGAGAAGTCATGTTTAGCTTTGGTCTTTTCTTTAGGAAAATGGCGACACTACCTCTTCCGTAACCAAGTTTACATAATTTGCAAGGACAATGTACTGAGAGCCATAACAGGGAACATCTACAAAACAAGTCGAATAGCCCGGTGGAAAGCCATGATAGCTGAGTTTGACCTGTACTATGTAGCGCAATCATCAGTCAAGGGTCAAGCCATAGCAAACCAAATGGCCACATCACCAACACGTGATCAAGCAACTATAGAGCCAGAATTTGCGGATGAGAATATAAGAGCCATAGACACAGTGCCCAATGACTACGATTCCATCCTAAACTTTGACGGAGCATCCACCTCTCGAGGAGGAAGTGCAGCCGCTGTCATCACCTATCCCTCCGGGGAGATCCGACCCTTTACTTATCGTTTCAACTTTCATTGCACCAACAACATAGCAGAGTATGAAGGTCTCCTTAGAGGCCTCGCAGCAGCACTTGCTTCAGACATCACACTGCTTGTAGTCAGAGGAGACTCGCAACTAGTCCTAAACCAAGTCACAGACGTCTATACATGCAAAGCCCAACACTTACAACCATACTGCGACTTGGCAAAACACCTAATGAGGTAATTCGAAAACATCGATGTGCAACACGTTTCTAGAAATGATAACACCATCGCAGACGCGTTAGCCACATTAGCATTAAACATATCGTTGGACATGTTCCATGCATTACCAAGCTCTGTAACCAGTTGTGCTGAACCAATCACCGATACCCTTGACACGTTGCCGATTGCATCTGTTAGTACAACACACGCGGTAGAATGGTATGATGACATAAAAGAATACCTTCTACGTGGTGAAACACCATGACATCTAACAAATGCATAGAAAGACGCCGTGCGGAAACGTTCTAAGCAGTATACCCTGGTAGGGGACACACTGTGTCGTCGATCCTATGAAGGCATATTGCTAATGTGCATTAGTAATACCGATGCCTGAACTATTGTTGATCAGGTACATGAGGGACTATGTGGAGGACACATAGCGCCAAAAGCCATGGCAATGAAAATCAGATGCTTAGGATAATATTGGCCGCACATGGAGTATGACTGTCTCTCCAAGGTTAAAACATGTAGCACTTGCCAAAAACACAGCAATCTAATACATGTCCCACCAAATGAGTTGCATACAGTGCAAATCACATGGCCCTTTCAAAAGTGGGGATTGGACCTTATCGGCCGAATAACACCATCATCTTCTGCAGGGCATAGTTTCATCATAACCGCAACCGAATATTTTACGAAGTGGGTAGAAGTTGCTCCACTTCGAAAAACTACGTCTAAACATGTATGCAATTTCATCCTCGAAAACATTGTAACCCATTTCGGCATTCCCATGACAATCATCACTGATAACAGGCCATAATTTAGCAGTGCCGAAACCCAAACCTTTTGTGATAGTCTGGGGATCAAACACTCATTTTCATCCCCTTACTACCCTCAGAGCAATGGACAAGCGGAAGCAACAAACAAGATGATTATTGCAATACTTAAGAAAATGCTTACCCAGAGCAAAAGAAAATGGCACGAGCAATTGATATACGCATTGTGGGCATACCGTACTACGCACCGAACGTCAACAGGTAAAACACCATATAGTTTGGTTTATGGTTCAGAAGCTATTTTACCTTTGGAATTACAGGTACCATCTTTAAGGATCATACTCTTCGGACTCCTCGACGACGGGCAGAACAATGATCTATGCATCATTGACTTGGACTCGGTGGAAGAAGAACACATACGTGCACTTGACCAAATCGAATGGTACCAAAAACAACAACGGCAATGACATCGGCATAACATCAACAAGTGCCCTATCAAAGAAGGCGACCTTGTGCTTAAGGTTGTTCGGGAACACCTGGAAAAATTCTCAGCTAACTGGGAGGGGCCTTACTTAGTCACTAAAGCATTTGACAATGGAGCATTCAAGCTAGCTGACGTAGAAGGAAACGAGCTTGCTAATCCGACCAATCACTTGTACCTAAAACCATTTTATGTTTGAGTACAAGCTCAGGTACGTGCAAGTCCTGGAATCACGATTATAGACTGATACCACAGCTCATCCTGAAATAATGACAATAAAATGATACCACAGAACAGTCCTGGGTTATGACTTAAAACTGACACCACAACTGTTCTGGCATCATGACAATAAACTGATACCCCATAGTGTCCGCAATGACGATAAACTAGCACCCGTCTGGCATGACAGTAAACTGCCACCGTCACAACCATCAGAGTCCGCTAAGACTATAAACTAGCTTGCCTCTGCATGGTCCGCTAAGACTAGAAACTGGCAACGTAACATCTGCCATGACGCTAAACGGGCAATGTCCGACGGGTTACGACATAAAACTAACCCATGATAGTCTACTAAGACTATAAACTGGCACCTTCATCTCTGGCTCTTCACTCCACAGCCACACTCATTCATCATAATCACTACATCGCTCACCGACACACAATCTCATCAACGTCACTGCCATTCATACACAATGCTCAGAATCTCCTCCAGTATTTTTGTTCCATCTGCAGTCGTTCAAATCTTAGCTCGCTTATTCACCCATGGTTTTCTTGTCTCCTTGGAGTTGTGTTTGCAGGATGACACCCTGAGGTTTTCATGCAAGAATGCATCTCATCGCAAGCAGCAAGATGGGGCAATGTTCACAACACACATGGCAGGATGAAATCAAACCGTTCACTAGTACATTCCCATTCCCGGTATATTCACTATCTGTTTACCAACCTCCGATACACCGAATACATTCAAAAATTTGAGCACACTGTTGCACACTGCAACATGTTATAGCAATTTCAACACATGGCCTAGCACC
Organism: Gnetum montanum; assembly: GCA_015680685.1. Taxonomy (NCBI): domain Eukaryota; kingdom Viridiplantae; phylum Streptophyta; class Gnetopsida; order Gnetales; family Gnetaceae; genus Gnetum; species Gnetum montanum. The sequence continues at coordinate 278,162 of MNCI01025042.1, forward strand.
TGAGCATGAGTACAAGATCAACGCAAACCTCCAAAAAAAAAGAGAGACCCTTGGCACTTCCCATATAAGCCCCAGGCGGGAAGGTAGTTGTCTCAAAACCAAGTACTCATGTCCAAAACGGTCCAGAAGCATCGAGTTGCATGGCTTTGGCTATCTGCCAATAGGCCCCCCCTAAACATTAAACAAGGGCCTTGTTCCTCCAAAGAGTGTAACACATCCTCCCATGGCTTTGGTCTTGCCAACAAGTTCTCTTGAACACTAACCAAGAGCCTTGTTCTGCCAAAGGACACACATCTCATGTCTGAATTCCGAGTCTGCTAAACAATGGCTATTGACAAGGACCAGCATGCCGCACACCCGAGCATCCCATCTCCCAGCATAATTCCTGGGGTAGTCACCAATCCCCACAATCCCTTTCCTCCTACCAGCTACAAATTTCACTTTTTCGATCCCATGTACTACTAAACACGGTGCGATGACATCTAGTCAAGTGGCAAAGAACAAAGTCTATATCAAGTTGCTTGTGGTGTTTTGCACTTCTTTGTCGACGCTTCTCGGGTTGATTCCTCCAAGCGTCAATAAAGAGGGGCCAATGAAACACCACAAAATTTCAAGCCTGGTACTTCTCCAGAAAAATGCAGGTCCCTGAGACCCACGGACAACCATGGCTACATTTGGTGTCACGCATTGCAACTTTGGGATCAAAATGCTTAATTTTCACTAAGTATGCAGTACCAGCATATACGCCCAGTGTCTACGCCCAACATCCACAGCGTATACGCCCAGCGTATACACCCAGCGTAGACATCCAAATTACACGCCCGACGTACACGCCTCACATGTACGCTCGGCAGGTACAACAGATGCATACGCCTGACGATGAAATCTCCAAAGATAGCATGAAGATAGCACTGAAGAGCAAGAATTGAAGCAAGTCGGCAACCGTCAGCGTATACGCCCCAGTGTATATGCCTAGCATCTATCAGCGTATACGCCCAGCGTCCATAGTATCTCCACCCAAGTTCACACACGCCCAGCATGTCCAGTGTATACGCCCAGCGTATACGCCGACCTGATGCAGTGTATACGCCCAGCGTATACGCCTAGAAGATGTAATATGTTGTATATTTGTAAATTGTATGCACCCAGTCAACATGCCACGTGTCTCCTAACCCGAGTCTAGCGTAACAACTGGTATAAAAGCCCTGATTTTCCACTTCCCCTAGGTCGGTTGGCAAAAATACTAGAGCATACCCAGGAGCAATTACGCTACGCACCAGAGTTAAAACCCTCTTACGCTGGAAAGCCTTGTACGCCGTGCACATAGTCTCTACACTCTGCCTACCGTGCGAACCAGCCGAGTCATCCCTGCATCCACCAGGGCTTTTCGTCCGCCTTTTGTTCCATCACAACTGCATTAGACCGGTGCACTGTACCTTCACTCTGTAATACCATTGTTTACAGTTTACGCTAATTTCTTACATGTGTTTCTATTTACACTCGTTTACATTTACGCCCTGTCTGCATCTGTTACGCTGTTTACGCTCTCGTTTACGTCCGTTACGCCGTTTACACATAACCCAGCGTGTAGCACTTTGGTATACGTTCGGGGAAATCCTTGTCTGATCCGCGCATGGACCACCCAAGGTACTATACCTTCATACATTCCAGCTCACCTTCAGGTGAAGGTAGGGTCTTCTGTACACGCCCTACGATCCCACGGTCTCTGTTTCCTTCTAGTTGGAGACCGACGTTTTCAAGCGGTACACCCATGATTTACTAGATTTATGCTTATCTCTCCAAATCTATCCTTGGGAGATGAAGTCCTCTATAATTGTAGCAGCACATATTCATTCAAAAATAGAAGAAATAAAAAAAAAAAGATATACAAAAGTTAGAAAGTTTAACAAGAGTGTGCTTGTTCTAACAAAGTTCTTTATTTCCTTTAAGCTTAGTTCATAGATCTAGGGTCCTTTAGACTCTTCATTTGGTATCGGAGCATGTTAGCTTAGATTCTTGACAATAGATCTCTCTAGGATGGCCCAAAATCACATATCCATGTCTCTCCAAGTTCCTATCTTCAACAGAGAGAATTATGGATATTAGGCAATCAAGATGAAGACATTTTTGATCTTACAAGATCTTTGGGATCTTGTTGAAAATGGATTCCAAGATGTTGATCAAGTAACATTTCAAGCATTGAAGGAAGATGAAAAGAATGAATTTAAGGAGCTTCAAAAGAAAGATGCAAAAGCATTATTCATCATTCAACTAGGTTAGATCTAACAATCTTTCCCAAAATTGTTATGCATCAAACTAGCAAAGCTACATGGGATGCACTGGAGATTGCATACAAGGGATCATTAAAAGTTCGTGTTGTTAAGTTACAAGTTTTAAGAAAATATTTTTAATCTTTGTGCATGCCAGATTCAAAGAATATTGATCAATATATTAGCTGATTTCAACAAGTTCAAAATAGACTTGAATCTTGTGGAGAAATGCTTGAGGGAAGGCATGCTGTTGAAAAGATCCTTTAAAGTGTAACCAGATGATATGATCTTGTCATCGTGGCTATTGAAGAAGCAAGAGATATTGATAAGATGACCATGGTTGAGCTCGTAGGAAGCTTAAGGACATACGAGCAAAGAATTGCTGATCGTAAGGATTCAATAGCAAATGCATTTCAAGCATAATTTTAGATGACATCCAATCAAAATCAAAATCAACATCAAAGATCCTCAAGTGGATTCTCATTCAAGGGACATGGACATGGTCGTGCCAGATCTAGAGGTTGTGGTCATGGAAGATCAAATCAATCAAAGGAAGGTAACCATTGTGATTTCTGTCGTATCAACACACATAATACTCTTGAATGTTGATCAAGAAAGAAATATGAAAAGAAGGGAAGAGCAAAAATTGTAGAACATGAAGATCAAAAAAAAAGGTGAGAAATTATTTTACATTGAAAAGGAGGAAGATCAACTCTTGATCTCTACAAAGGTACCAGATGCTAGCAACAACAACAACATTTGGTATGTTGATAGTGGGTGTAGCAATCACATGACAAGGAATAAGAAATTGTTCTCAAGCTGAAAAATTATGATGGAAAGGTAACTATAGGTAATGGAAAGAAGTTAACCATTGCCAAGATTAGATCACTTGGCTTCACAACAACTCAAGGTAACAAATATGTTATTTCACAAATATATTTTGTTCCAAATATTTAAAGAATTTATTAAGTGTGGGGAATTATGTCACAATGGGTATTGTGTTGAATTTGAAAAAGATGTTTGTAAAATTTCTAAGGCTGATGATGATAAAGGTATTGCCATTATCCCTATAAGCAAGAATCAGATATACAAGTTACATATGCAAAAGGATGTTCATTGTCTCACTGTCATTGAAGACATAGCATGGTTATGGCATGCTTGGTTAGGAGATGTCAACTTTAGCTCAATGGACTGCATGCAAAAAGGAGAAATTGTAATAGGTATGCCAAAATTTTCTTTGCCAAATAATCATGATTGTGGCATATGTCAACTAGGAAAAATTACAAGGTTGTCATTTCCTAGAAAAGAACATAGATGTCACGAAAAATTAGATCTAGTTCATATAGATTTATGTGGTCCCATGCAAACATTGAGCCTACATAAAAAACTAATATATGTTAATCATAATAGATGATTTTTCAAGATTTTCTTGGGGATATTTTTATGAAATTAAAAGATCAAACATTGGGTTTTTTTAAAGAATTCAAGGTGGAAGTAGAAAATCAAAGTGGCAATTCCATTAAGAAAATCCAAATAGATCATGGTGGTGAATTTTTATTAAATGAATTTGATGAATTTTGCAAGAAAAATGGGATTATTCATCAAACAACCACCTCATTCACACCTTTAAAAAATGGTATTGCTAAGAGAAAGAACAGAACTGTGGTTGAAATGGCAAGGTGTCTACTTCAAATGTCAGGTTTGGAGAATAAATTTTGGGCAAAAGATTATGCAACATCAATATATATTTTAAATAGGGTACCATCAAGATCAATTCAAAATAAAACTCCATATGAATTATGGAATGGTTATTCATCCAATATCTCTCATTTGAAAATTTTTGGTTCACCATGCTATGTGCAAATCCCTACACAAAATTAGAAAAAATTAGATGAGAAAGCTATGCATTGTATTTTTCTTGGTTATGCCAAAAATATGAAAGCCTACAAATGTTATGATGAAATAAATAAAAGAGTAATTTATTCATGCGACGTCCATTTTAGTGAATTTGAAGCCAAACCATGTGAAAGGGAGAATATGATTTCTGGTCAACAAGAAGGAAAACGCAGGATTGAAGTGGGACCTATAAAAGTCATTGCACAAAATAATATTCATGTTATAGCCAACAAAATATGGGCCTGCCATCAACTTGATTTTGTAGGTAATGTTGACGTAGAAAAAATACATTCTAGTAGCAACAGTAGTCATACCAATGTGGGAAGACAAAATCAACCGCAGCCAAATAATATACAGCCACAATGTTTCAATTACCACCTTGAGCAAACATCCTCATCTGCTATGCATTCTTTTCATTTTTTTGCTGCACATTCTTTTCCTTGTTCAATGCTCAATCACCAACCAACAGATTCACTCTGTGCAGTTTATCAGTCATAGTGGATTGTTTTTGCATGAATAATTGCAGCAACAAAGGAAGAGAAATGCCTGCTACTGCCAACACTGATGGTGCATGATCCAACAATTATTCCTCCCAAATATCTGCAGCACTATAGAGAATAGACCAACAACCAGATTTTTTGGTTGATTATTCATAATATTGGCATGGCCATAAAGGTATTATTTTTCCTAATTTCTCTACTACGTCAACATCATCATCTCCTACATTCCAGTTTCATGACACCCAAATATACACACCTACTCATTGGCCACCCATAATAAATTATTTTACAACTGAAAATGTAAGGATCCCAGTTGCGCACACACAAATTTTTCCACCTTGGCCTCTAAATTCGAATTTGGGCAAAGATTGCACCATGGCTGATCATTTTTTTCCTGCTTTTCTAGACTCAATCCCATCCAAAACTAATTCAAATGCTGCTCCATGTTGGGATAAAAAACATCAAGTTTCTCACACCAATGTTGTGCAATCGTATTATCAAATAGCATTCCCTCTCACAAGCAAAATCTCTGTAGCAACACCATCACAAATCATTCCATCAGGCACATGTTCTACATCCACAATGTCCACTCCATAGCAGATTCCATCTATGTCACAACAAATTCTATCCACTTCTTAGCTAGCTTAGTATCATCCAGCCATCACAAATCATTCCATCAGGCACATGTTCTACATCCACAATGTCCACTCCATGGCAGATTCCATCCATGTCACAACAAATTCCATCCACTTCTTAGCTAGCTCAATATCATCCAGCCTCCAACATGCTGGATACAAATTTTACAAAGCACATGACACAAAGTAATTTTTGTAAAGACATTGCTCCACCACCCTATGACATGGATTCTATTGAAGATGCCCTCTTCACTACCATGGATGATGAATTTTTTGTACTACTTATGCTGATGGGGGGGAGCGATGATGATTTAATGGAACCATCCATAGTCATCAAAGTTGTGCTAGATAACCATTGGATTGATGTCATGGAGAAAGAGCTATAGTAAATTAATAAAAACAACACTTGAAGCCTAGTTCCTCATCCATTTGGTAAGCCAATCATTAGTTTAAAATGGATATTTAAAATTAAGATAAATCAGTATGGTGAAATAGAAAAATTCAAAGCTCACCTAGTCACCAAAGGATATCTCCAACAGCAAGTTAGAGACTTTGATGATAACTTTGCTCCTGTTTCATGGATGGAATCCTTGAGAATCTTTCTTGCCATTGCTACACAACCTGGCTATGTGGTTTATCAACTGGATGTGGCTTCTGCATTTCTCAATGGAGTTCTTAATGAAGAAGTTTACGTGGAACAATCACCAGGCTTTGTTGATGAAGGACAACAAAATCATGTTTACAAGCTCCATAAAGCATTATACAGGCTCAAGCAAGCTCCACATACATGGTATGCATGTATTCATCCATTTTTCATGCAAGAAGGCTTCACCAATCTTTAGTCCCAAACAACAATATACAAAAAGGTATCTAAAGGTGATTTTATTTGTGTTTGTTTATATGTAGATGATTTAATCTATTTTTCATCTACAATTGCATTAGAAAATAATTTTCTTAATGCCATGAAAAAGGAATTGAAAATGTCTGATTTAGGGAAGATGTCATATTTTCTGGGTTTTCAAATTATCCAAAGAACAAAATAAATTTCCATATGCCAAATGAAATTTTCTTGATCCTTAATTGAGAAATTTGGCATGATTAATTGTAATCCTTCAAACATACCACTTGCCCTTGGTACAAAACTTACCAAGGATGACAAATCCCCATCTGTCAACCCTTCACTATATAGTTGGTAGTTTAATGTATCTTTCCAATACTCGTGTAGATATCCAATATGTTGTAAACTACCTTTCTCGATTCATGCAAGATCTACATGAATCACATTGGAAAACTGTAAAAGGGGTATTGCAATACCTGAGAACTACAATAGATTTTGTGATCACATTTCATTGACATACAAATTTCAAGATATGGAGATACACTGATGCAGACTGGGGAGGCAACCTCAAAGATTGAAATTCAACTTTTGGTTTTTGTTTCTTCTTTGGTCCATCACTTATCTCATAAGGATCAAAGAAGCAATCTACAATCACCCTCTCAATAGCTAAAGCAGAATACATTGCTGCATCAAATGCTGCTACTCAGGCCATTTGGATCCAATCTACCTTCACCGAAATGGGATATACACTTGAACCTCCCATTCTCTTATACTGTGATAGCACAAGTGCTATTGCAATGGCTCATAATCCTATTCATCATGGATGTTCCAAGCACATAGATATCAAGCATCACCATCTCAGAATCTTGATCCAAGATAACATACTCAACATATAACATTGTGCAACTAAAGCACATATGATAGACATCTTTCCTAAGATACTGAGCCATGAAAAGTTTGAGTCTTTTGAAGACTTCCTAGGAGTGGAACCTCTTACCATCATGGGGGGGGGGGGGGGGNAGATGTTCCACAATCGAATTAGATAGATCTCATCCATTAATCCATTTTAAATAAGATGAGATCATATTCATGTAATTCTTATCCAATCCCATGTTTAAGTTATTCCATATTAAGAAGATCCTTAAATATGATGATAAGGATCATCTCCATGATTTATGAGATTTATGCTTATCTCTTCAAATCTATCCTTGGGAGATGAAGGCCTATATAATTGTAGCAGCACATATTCATTCAAAAATAGAAGAAATAATAAAACAAAAGACAGACAAAAGTTAGAAAGTTTAACAAGAGTGTGCTTGTTCTAACAAAGTTCTTCATTTCCTTTAAGCTTAGTTCATAGATCCAAGGCCCTTTAGTCTCTTCAAAGGAAGCACTCTTACAGTAGCATGAGGCTAAAGGGTTGGACAACATTGATCTAGATGACCTTAATTCCTTTTTTGGTGAGCCATTACTAAGCACATCCCCCATTTTCATCCTAGAGGAGGAAGAGAAGGAGCCATGTATACATGTGCCTTAATGCTACTCATTATATCCTATGGCTTTATGTTTTTTTGTTCTAACCTTTTAATGATTGTTATGCTTATAGTAGTTCCTAAGTAATAAGAAAAGGCCCCTACCCCTATGTTCCATGTGAAATCATGGGCAAAGGTCCCAGACAAGGTGGAGTTCATGTGTGAGATCATCTAGGACATCATCAACTAGTTACAATAGGTTACAGTTGAGATTGATAAGAATTATGTTTTATCTGCCTTTGTTATTTTTCTATGAGTTATATTTTATTTTATGGCTATTTTAGGTTGTATGTAGTGCGTATGGTTATATTTATTGTCATGATATTTTTGCAATGACATCAGTTGTGTGGAAGCCACACGATGACATGGAGTTTGATTCCTTTCCAAAGCTTCCCTTTGATACTTAAAATGTCCTCCCTGAAGCTATATGAAACTACCACTAATCTTGTAGTTTCATGTGTAGAAAATTCATGAAAATTTTAGAGGTCCAATGAATCCCTATGGAAGAAAGTTGTGACTTTAAGGGAGAAGACCAAGAGGCAAGCTAAGAGGATTAGAGTCCTTGAAGACGTTAAGGCCCATTGGAAGCCCAAGTGGATAACTCAGAAAACTTACAGGTCAAAGAGATCACCTAGGCCTGTTACCGGTACACCATCCATGATATGGTTGCCCTTGCCAGGGTGATGGTAAAGCAATGGATGTAAATGAATTTGATCTTCCAAAAATCAAAGGACTGAAAGGATTATTGTGATTGGATCATATAGTGGGGCAAGAAGCAAAAGGATCATACAAGGTTGTACTAGGCTAATCAGGAGGCATACCTTAAGTGGCTCAAAGAGGAGATGACTGAATGACACAAGAGAAAGTTATTCATCAAGGGGATTTAAGCTAAGAGTGCTCACTAGCTCTTTGAAAGAACTCTCATGGTTGCCAAATTTCCTACTCCTAAGATTACTACAACTGTAGGTGAGACTTCTACAACTATAATGTCATCGAACATGATAGATTGGATTGGGGTGGACCCAACAAACATCTTCATAAGCATTAATTATGAGGATGTTGACTTGGCCAACATGATAGAAGACCATATTCTCCATCATTTGGATACTGGCCTTCAACATCTACCTCCAAAAGTCATTAAGCTAAATTTATAATAGGTTTGATGGTCTGTTTTTAGTTTTATCATTTTGGTTTTGTTTAAGTTATTAGGTTTATTATTTTGTTACTGATTGGTTTCATGTTACTATGTCACAGACACTAGGCAATGTCAGTGGCCCCAATAGTGATGGTGATGATGATGATCTTCCACCTCCTCTTCCGAATGCCCCATAGTGCTACCAGATACATGTTGTGATAGCTTCTTCTTGTTGTTTCATTTTGATTTTTGATGGATGTTGTATGGCTATTGTTGGCCCATGTTTTAGTTGTATATGGTTTATAGTTATTTATTGTTTTAACACTTGTACCACATAGTGTGTGTTGGCAACCATTTGGGACGCGACCGCCAACAAGTGTCCTTGAACAGGATTTAGGTGCCTGCTGGTCTCTGGCAACACCAAGGCCCAGATACCTCCACATAAACTCAGTAGTTAATGTGAGTATATGTGTGTGCGGTTGCAGCATGTGGTTGTGTAAAATGTAACAATTGCGTTGTGTGTGAACTACAAATGACTTACTTTAAAG
>MNCI01025042.1:287788-309351 GCA_015680685.1 Gnetum montanum
AAAAGAAGCTATTCTGGTCCCATCAAAATACCAAAGATTTTCTGAACCCTCTCGACTACTGGATTGTTCAACGGCATGACTACAAACAGAGGCTCTCTTACAACAATCCCAATAGCAATTCCCACACATTGCACAATAACAAAATTTACTACTAAAATGATCTTAAGGCTTTTAAACACAAGCGCTTTTATGGAAAAATTTTAATAGAAATTTTATATCAGGCAACAAGAACAGTAAGAGCAATCTAAAAATCCCAAAATTACTTGCCAAGGATGATACTATCTAAACCACTAGCTAGACAATTTAAACAAAACAAAAATGAAATGTATAACTCACAGGACCATGACAAAGAGGCTGAAATCTTTATTCTAGCAAGCCATCTTGTAAGCAATTGTCACAACTTCTTCTTTAAAAAATGTTCTTCTCCCCAAGACTCAAATTGTCTGCAAGTGAGAGCCCAAGTGCTAACTAGTAGCCTTCCAAAGTGTGATGTGTGAGATTTCAAGTGATGATCATATATCATACCCCCCCTCCCCCTCTCCTTTTTATAGGGTTCAAAGGTAGGTAGGGAAGTTACAATTTCAAAAATATCTCACCTAACTTCTCTCCCAAGTAACCTGGCCAACCAATTAGGAGATTACTTGCCCAACAAGTTAGGTAAGTTACAACAATTTTGGGTGGTTTCAACCACCAAAGAGATAAAAATGCTGCATCTGACACATGTCCTATGTAGTTTCCAAGTGTCTTCATGTAGTTGCCAAGTGTCTTCCTTCAATTTCCAAGTGTCTTCACTCAGTTGCCAAGTGGCTTCACTCAGTTGCGAAGTGGTCACCATGGAGAGAAACAAGTTGTAGTTGACACGTGTCCTATTTTGGAGATAAAGATGTTGTGGTTGACAAGTGGCCTTTGTAGTATTAAAATTAGTTACAAATATCCTAGTTGTAACTACCCTAGGAAGTTATGACTTTTAGAAGAAGTCATTATCACTATAAAAATACAAAAGTCACTTGTTTATATATATAATAGAGTTATTAGGATCTATTGGGGAGTTATATCGTTTACCCTTAACTTGATGCTTACATTGTCTTGAATCTTTCTTGACCCACTATATTCTAGATTTGAAATTTTATCGTCTTCCCATCCAACTCAAAAGTCTTAATTTAAAAAAAAAAGACACCGATGATACTAACGTAACTCTCCACATATGAATCCTCTATGAATCGCAGCAGAAGGCATGAATTTCCAGTGGTGGAGTCTGAAGCTGAGTCTGCATCGTGATTGGTGCCGCTGCCGTCGTCGCAGCCCTTGCCTCCCTCAAGTCTCCCGCAGCAACCCTCGGCCAGATCTAGACGTGGCCGAGGCCATGGCCCCATGCGCGACAGAGATCAATACCTGTCTTCTTCTGCCATCTTCCGCCGATGAGCAACCCTACCCTGCTATTCTTGAAGCACGCGTAGACGCTATCGCTGGTGCTTGCTGCGCGACGGCCAGTGCTCGAGATGGCGCATGGGGAGGTGTGCAAACCCTCGGTGATGATGCAGGCTAGGAAGGAGAAGCATAGATTAATTTATTTACACCACTGAATCCCTATTCTCGCTCTCAAATTATCTGATGCATAGAAAGGAAGGTCATAATACCGATATGTCTCACTGGAATTTTGGAAAGGGCTGACCTTGTTGACATAGAGAGGAACAAAATCGCCTTTTTTGTACTTGTGATCAGATGATGCAGAACTAATTCTGACTGCAAGAAATAGGAATAAACTCATGAATCTGAGGCTGGATGGATCCATCCTGAGCCTTGAAGAGAGGGATGCAGTGATGGATTCATTGTTGGAATTTGATTCGACTGCTGCTGCGCACAGCAATGGAACAAAGAAGATGATGTTGCTGGATATTTATGGTGACCTCAATCTGAAATGCATCGGCAATTTTCACAGCGGCAACAGAATGAAAGTGGCAATGGTAGAGTGACGTTGCTGAGTTGCAGATAATTGATTGAGGTGGAAGCGGCAGGAACAACCCCAAGCCAAGGGCAAAGCAAAATGACCATAATATTATTTCATTGACGAATTGGTTTTCATCAATATTCGCATTACTTTTTGACGTAGCTGGCTTCCGTTAGTCAAATCAAATTTAATCACAAAATTCTATGTTTCATCACCACATAATAACTTACATGAACCTTTGGTAAGTTCAAGCATTATTCCTTTGAAATTCTTTCCAAATTATTTGAGGCAAAGCACAGATGCTTTGAACAAATATCAGTAGCCTGAAACACTTTTTTCAATCACCTTTTCCCTAAGGATAGCCCCTGCTCGTTCTTTACCAGTATCCAAATATTTGCCAGTTATTTTATTTATTATTTCTTTTGTACCATATTTTCATGAAATCATTTTTCGCTAATGGAAACGAATGACATGAATCAATACATTTTCAACCTACATCTTGTCATTTCAATAGTTATATTGAAATATTCTGAAGGTCTCAGTCGTCCCATATCTCTGTTCCATGAAATGGCCAAAATGTGCCAACAGTGTGGCTATGGATATATATGTTTAAATGTTTTAAATTTTAGTTTTGGCTATATATGTTGTTGATAAAAATGCAAACAAAAGAAAATCCTTAGGCTATATGCTGAAAAATATTAAAATAAAGCAAGTAAAAAGGGATGAACAAACAATAAGAAAACTTAGTCTAATTGGCTATTAATACATATGGTTACAATGTCATAAGGGCATAGGGTGGATAGATTAGGGATGTACATCACTTGCATAAATGCTTCATGATCTTTAAGAGATTGGGAAATGTGTACAACCTATCCTACACAAGTTTGTACTCCCCATCTCTTTCACTGATGATGATAAAAGGGAGCTCTTCCCATAGCATGTCCCATGTCTCATTGTTATCATTTTCAAAATTTTCCCCTCTCTTAGGTTGCTTAACCTCATGGCTAACCATTTCTTCTTGAAACTCCACTTTAGACCCCTACTTTATATTCATGTTGTTAATAGCCATGGAAACTACATTATCATCATAAATGATGATTTCACCTCCCTCATAGGATAGGTAAATCTCATGGTGGATTGTTGAGTATACAGCTTGTAGTTGAGCCAACTAGGGCCTACCCAAGATGAAGTTGAATCCTAGTGTTTCCTCTACCACCATGAAATTCACAATTGTGGGGAATTGCTCCCCTACCACAAAGTCTAAGGAGATAGAGTCCTTAATAGCAACTCATGATCCATTAAAGGACTTGAGGGCTAGTGTTGTAGTATGTTGTATTTAATCTATTAAGCATAAATGTTCAACTATGGTGCATGATATGATATTTTTTGTAGCCCCATCATCCACATGAAACTAATGCACCTTATATTATCCCACATGTATTACAATGAAATGAGGAGCTTTGGTCACCTCACCATTTTGGAGGTTGGTTTTGATATCACTATCACAAAACACTAGCAATGTTAACTTATTTTACCTTGGTGAAGAGGAAACCATCACTACATGAATGGATTCCTAGTTAGTAGGGATGTTCCCACTAATGGGGACAGTAGTTAGCATCTTCACTAGTGCTTCACGATGTGTAGCAAAAGTCATAACTAAGTCATATAGGCTCAAGGTTATGTTTTTATTGTTTCAAAGACTGCTTGACTTGCTCCATTGCATTTAGGAAGTTCTTATCATTGACCATAATCTTGTCATCCTAGTTGTGCTTAACTTCTTTCATGCACCCTAGAATGCACTCTTTATTTTTGTATTATTATTATTTCTTGTCCTCTTTTCCTTTCCCTTGGCTTTTAGTTTCCTCCTATGGTTTGCTTTCTAAAGCAACCTAAGTTGATGAGGTCATAGGCATATGATATAGAAGTGGGCTTTGGTAGATCCACCTCCTTCCATGCTTTATCCTGCTTATCATCTTTGTTGTTTGGATTTTGCTTAGGCTTCTTCCTATGCTTAGTTGAGGCTTTTTTGTTGTAATTTTTGATTTTTAGGAAGAAGCTATGACATTAGCCACCATTGGGAATCACTATGTTGTTGTAGGGGTTGGTTGGTTTGTGGTTGGATGGGGCACCTTAATGACAAAAGGCTTACTAGGACGTGTTAATTATGGTATCCTTACAATAAAAGGGGATCTTGAGCTAGTGGAAGCTAAAGAGCCCCTTTCTTTGCAAGGGGATACTCGAATCATAAACATTTCTCTCATAGGCCTCTAAGTATCTCATTTAGGAGACCATTCCATCACTAGATGAACTTCTTCACTAACTCAAGTGGTCCCTGCTTAACCTTCATTATCTAGTCAAGCATGGTATTGGGCTTTAAGTTGTAATTAAAGTAGTTACTGAATTATGATATCAAGTCTTTGAGAGAGGATATAGATCCTCTTGGTAAGGCACATTATCAATCAAGGGCTTTTCCTATTAGAGACATAGGGAAGATCCTCATTATGGTGTGTGGCCATGCTTGCAACAGTAAGCACTCAGATCAAAATATTATAAGGTGAGCATTGGGAGCACCTTATCCATTGTACTTGCTAAATTAAGGGATAGGGACACTAGGAGGGAGCATTAAGGACAAGACCACAAGACTAATGGGATCATCTTAGTATAAGTTTATGATCTTAACACTTTGAGATGTAGAGGCTTTAAGCCTTTTCAACTCCTCCATCAAGTATTGGATCATTTTGAAGGCTTGATCTAGGCCTTGTGGTGTTCTTGTTGGCTACAACAATTGCACATAAGGTTGTCAACTCCTCCATCAAGTCCTAGATCATTTGGAAGGCTTGATATGGGCCTTGTGATGGTCTTATTGGCTATGGGGATTGCACAAAAGGTTGTAACATTTGTTGAGAGGTTTATGTCCTCATTATCAGTTGTAGAATAGAGGGAAGAGGTTGCATTATTACTATGGTTGATGGACCAAACAAGGAAAGAGACGTTTGTGCCAATATCTATGGCACAAATGGAAGAAAAGGGGTTAGTGACCCTTGGGTTGCTTGGAGTCCCATGGTGAATCCCACCTGATTGGTCAATAGGTTGGTGATGATGAAAATCATTGAAGAAAGTTGTATGGATTGTGGCTAGATGGAAAATGACATAGAGAAGTAGAACAAGGTTGACTATGATACCAATTTTGTTTGGTGAGCAACTATGACTTGTGTGGGACCAAACATGGTTGGGTAGGAAGAGGTAGAGGATGATGAAATCTAGCCCATTGAGGAAACAAAGAGGGTAGAGGAAGGCACTATGTCCTTCAGGGTTACTTGTTCAAACAACCCTCCTAGGATGTTTTTAGGCTTGATTCTACCTTTCACTCACCCTCCTCTTTCTACTACTCCTATGAGCTATCCTTCTCATCCTCTTCATCCATCTCAATTAGTTAAGATAGGATTCTAGCATAGACGTCCATCAAGGGTATCTGGTCATATAGGGAAGGAATGTACCCATTTCCATCTTGGTGTATGAACTTATAATTATTTTTGGCTTCTAGTTCCACAAGTGGAATTAGCATGCTAGCCTCAATTTTGGCAAAAATGTAGTTATAGTGATCTTCATTTACCACCAAAAATTTAGGAACTCACCCCCTAAGCCTCAAGGACTGCCTACATCCAACCACAAAGGGTCCTTAGGGTCGTACATCCTCATGGCCTACTAGTTAAACCCATTGTTAGTGAATGTGAAAGGTAACTTGGTTGACTGTTTAAATGACATGGTGTGAAAGTGCTAAAAAAGGCTAAAAAATATTATAAAATGCTAAATAAAGTGCAAATTCCAACTAGTGGGATCTAAAAAAATGGCTAGAAAAGGAAAAAACACCTAAAAATGAGTTACTTCTATAAATAGTAAGTGGTTACCAAAGGGGTATACCCCTTTACTAAAAATGGAAAATAGGTGGTATCACAATCCATTCACTCCTAGCTTCATAGATGCAACTACACTAGGATGTAGCTAAGGGGAAGAAAGGGGGTAATATGGGAGGTGTTATACCTTTTCTTTCAATGTTGGAGCAGGATGAAGGATTGGAAGCCAAAGTGGAAACTTTGATTTTCCACAAAAATATGGCTTTGGCAAGCTACCACTTTTCACAACAAGGTGGGATGGCGATTTGAATGTTAAATTCACCAACATTGGAAAAACTAAGAAAATTTTGGTAGTAAGAGGGGTATGGTATCCATGCTAACTTTAGGCCTTGAAATTCATAGTAAGTGTTGTGAGAATCTAAAACCCGAATGCCTACAACTTCCATGCTAAGGCTTTTGTTGTAGGGGTATGAGTGGTAGTGTTAGTTGATTAGTTGATTTTAAAGGTTTTGGCTATAAAAATTAAATATTTTGACAAAATTAAGCAATGTTGGTAATAAGGTGTTGCAACAAAAAATCTCAGCCACTAGAAAACCAAGGATTCTTAATTACAAATAGCCTCAACCCCAAATCTCCAAGGACTCTAGGAAAAAAATGGGATTCAAGGTGCCTTAGGCAATCTGGTGGATTACCCAGGGACTTAAGGTGGTGCAAGATGGGGGTTCTAAAAATGTATGTTGAATAAGATAGAATTTGCTCCATGATCTAGATTCTTAGCCACTTCCAATGTTTTTGAACCTCCTATACTACAAATCAAGATCTACAATGTTGGTTGTTGTTGAGCTTGGAAAATGTAAAGGACTAGGATGACCAAAATGCTCCACACTGAGATTTGAGGATCCTAGATGAGCAACGACAACAATTTAGGCTCACAAAATCCAAGGGGCGTAACAGGAGGTAATAGAGTTAGAAAGGTTCCACATTGAAAAGCCTCAAGAAACTACATTTATACGATGCAACAGAAACTCTTGGATGCCAAAATGCTTAAAATGCTAAATAAATGCAACTTCCAAAAGTGTGAAACCTTGAAATGATCTCAAAGTTTGGTTTTTATAGGGTTTCAGCCATGATTTAGGCTGCAAATTGGGTACAAGCATCTAACAAATTGGTTGCAAATTGCTACCACATTCAGGAGGGTAGGTGAGATCCACCCCCATGCATCCATGATAGCTAACCCCTCCACACTAGGAGAAGAGTGCCAATACTAAGGAAGATGAGAGATCAATGTTGCAATGAAGGTTAAATCCCTCCAAGCTAAGTTACCCTTCTCTCCACACTATGGATAAGTGAGGTCCAACCCCCTTGCACTTCTCCACGCTAGCTTTGATGTCTCCTAGTAAGCTTACCCACCCCCCCCCCCCCCCCCCCCCCCCCCCCCCCCCCCCCCCCCCAGCNAATTGCCATTTTTGGCATTCCAAAAGGCATTTTGACCCTCCCAAGTCCAAATAGAGATACTAGGTAACTCTTTTCACTTGAGGAATAAGGCTTTGGCCACTTTTAAGGCATTATTCAAACCCAAAAGTATAGAACATGTGAGATTGACTCTTATGGATTAGAATCTTCATATTTACACTAAAGTTTTACCTCAAGTTTCATGGGGATGAGGCTACAAAGGTTACAACATGAAAATTTGGTGGTGTTTCATTGGCCCCTCTTTTTTGGTATTTGAAGGATTGACTCGAGGGGCACTAACAAAGAATACAAAACATCATTGTAGGTCCACTACCAATGTTCCCTCTTTGTGCTTGATCTCATCATGCCAAAGAGTGCTTGTGATGATGTGATAAGGCTATGATAAGGGGATGGTAGTGGAGTTATAGGAAGTCATTATGAAGGCTAACAATACATTCCAAGCATTGTCGTCATGGCTATAGCATGACACTAACATGTTTTGAAGTGTTGGTCAGTTAGTGAAATGTGTTTCAAGACCTAATCACTTCACTCCAAGATTTCTTTTTACCATTTCATCCCTTGAAAATTTTCTTCCCCTCCTTTTTTCTTATTTTTTTTCATGGGTTGAGACCTTCATTGGGTTTCATTACCAAGGCCAATGCCTCTTGGAATTGATCTATCCACTCAAAGTTGATTACTTTTTTGAGTAAATGTTGCATTGGTTGTAACTTATCAATCAACCTTGTGATAAACCTATGTATAAATTATATTCTACCCTGTAATATGAATATCTCCTTAAGGTTTTTTTATTGTGCTAAGTTGATAATAGCCTTGACCTTGTCGCGGTCTACACACATTCCTATTTCTGATACCACAAAGCCTAACATAAGTCTGGTTTCAATGCCAAAGACACATCTTTTTGGATTAAGGTGAAGGTCATACCTACGGTAATGTTTGAGGACAAATTTCAAGTCATTTGCATGGTTATGAGCCATTTTGGACTTAACTGCTATGTCATCAACGTAGTCATTGAGTTGTTCTAGTAGATAGTTACTAAAGATGTATGTCATTACACGTTGATATGTTGCTCTAGCATTTTTTAATCCAAAGGGCATCATTGTATAACAAATTGTCCCCCAGGGGGTCATGAAAGTAGTAGTAAGTTCGTGCTCTGGGTTAATGTGAATTTGGTTATGTCCCGAGAACCCATCCATGAAGGACAACAAGGCATGACCAACTGTAGTATCAACAAGTTGGTCAATACTAGGTAATGGGAAATCATCTTTAATGGTTTCCTTGTTTAAATCTCAAAATCTATGCAAATGCATATACCCCCAGTTTTCTTGGGGACAACTATGATGTTTGAAATCCAATATGCATAGTCAACTGCCTAGATGAAATTGGCATGGTAAAGTTTAGTGATTTTTTCATGGACGGCCAACGCAATCTCAAGCTTAATTTTATGAGTCTTTTGTTTTACTAGTTTAACACACGAATCTAAGATAATGTTATGTTGTATTATACATGGGTCTAAGCCTGCAATATCGTCATAAGACCATGTGAACACCTTGACATTGTCATTAAGGACTCTAGTAAAGAACTAAGTTTTATACCTCTCCTTTACCTATTATTACAAGAACTTCTATGAGGGGATCCTTAGTCACATCACCTGCTTCTAAATCTAGAGCTCGAACTAGATGTTCTGGTCAATCTAGTGACATTTCCAAGGATGTTATGTTCATGTCATAAGGAGGTGGTTCAAAGTCCAAAAGCTTTGGGTTTATGCATCTCATGTGTCTACCATAAGGTCCAGTCAAGGTTAGAGGCCAATGAAGATTCTTGTATGTGATCATTTTCTCAAGAGATCCTGCAAGATAACTAGAAAAACATTAAGTGGTACCTGTTTAATAAAGCAAAATGCATAAAATGAGGAAGAAAATGCTATATAAGTTAACTATGTAATATCGATTATGATTTATTTTTTTTGTTCTTTAGCATGGCCTGGGTGAGTCACAAAATTTCCAGTTTAAGTTCATAGCAAACCGTAGACTACATGTAAGATGTGAATGTAGGCAAAGCTCAAAAGGCTTGAAACATGGGACCAAGCTGAACGTTCACCAGGCAAGTAGAAAAATGTAAAGAATTTGTAAGTGTGAAAAGCTAATAAAAGTTAGAAAATTTTTCTAACTTTGGATGTTATGCTATATGGGAGATGGGATGTTCCATGTTATGCATGGAACATAGAGTGTTCTATGTTATGCATGGGACATGGCATGTTCCACATTACACATGGGACATAGAGCATTTCGCGTTATGCGTAGGATACGAGACATCCTAGAATGGTGACATTTCATTTGACCCTAGAGGTTATAAACAAGAATTCAACCATGGTAAACCTATCATTTTCACCTTTAGAGCCAATAGTCTTCTGATTGTAGCATGGCCAAAGTAGAGCGTATCACCCACAGAGCATGATAGCAAAAGAGTAAGAACTTGATAGTGAGAAAATGGCATGTAGGAGAAAGCATAGACACTCCATCTTGGCCAACGTTGATGAAGGTGAGTGCACCTTGTGGCATCTCCCTAGGGCATGCATTAAAGAGCATCAATAGGCACCATCTACTAGGGATGCCATCATGCCCTACCCTTATGATTTTTCCCTTGATGCGATGATGCTTTGGAGTGTTGGGGTTTTGGGGTAGCCTGCCATGGGTAGGGACCACCACCACTACTGTGTTGTGGCTGCCATTTCCACTGCTATAGCTAGGAAGGTCATGTGCATCATGGGTCTTATTTTGTTATTTTTTTAAGGGTTTGATGACATCCTACACTACGATGCTAGGTGAGGGTTTCATCATGGGCTTCTAGGTGTCAAGAGCCATGGAATGGGGCAAGGTTTTCATTGTGTCCCATGTGATGGGATGAGGAAATGGTTTTAAACATACCACTTAGTGTAGCAGTGCATAGAAATTTTTGGGCACTCTATGTCCCATGTCACATAATAGGATTTTTTTTTGCATCTCGTGTAGTAGGATGAATTGTCGAGCTTTGGGGTGTCCCTAAGAGAATGAAAAGGAAGTTAAAAAAATTTAGGAATTTTCTATGTTTTGCACTTGGAAAATTTCATATTTCAGTGTTGTCATGCTCCATGGAAGCATGACTAACACTTAGAACTTTTTGCACTCCAGCATCGTCATGCTCCCTAGGAGTGTAATCAAGACTTGGAGAACTTTTTCCAAATTTTGTCAAGTGATTTACTACTGTCACACTCCTTGGGAGTGTGACCAAACTTTAAAAAATTTATGCAAATTTTTCTATTGGACTGTGTAGTTGTCATGCCCCTTAAGAGTGTGACCAACACTTTTAGAAAACTTTTTCACTTTTTGCTAGTTGTTCCACAATTGTCATGTGAAAAACACCTAGAAAAAAAAAGTGTTATGCTCTGTGAGAATGTGACAAACACTTAGAAACATTTTGTGCAAAAAATTGTTATGCTCTACGGGAGCATGAAAACAACTTAGAAAAATTTTCAAAATTTCATGCATCGTTTATCTATTACCTTTGTTTTTTTATTGCCTTTTTTTTATACTAACATTTTCAATTTTGTGACGCTGCAAGGTCCTGTTGAAACCTACCTTGGTAGTGATTGAACTAGTAGGGATCTTGTGTTGTATGAGTGATCCTGTGCCTAATGTCTTTGAACCTCATGCATGTGTAGGACACTAGGTAGTCTAGTTTTGGGAAGATGTGTAGACATTCTTGGAATTCCTACTTCACAACTTCAATGTGATGATGTGGTCACACCTATCGCTGAAGTGATGGGTGTCCTAGTTAAGACATTAGTGCCTAGGGCAAACCAAGGCATCTTAAAATTTATGTTAGATGAACCTACTAAAAGAAAAGGGGTAGGGAGCTCAAGTTAGCACCCAAAAGGTCTCAGACCCTTATCTTGGATCTAGGATATGCCAAAGTTCAAGTGCTACCATAAATACAGCACTGTGTTTGTTGCCCGCCACATGGGCACGACCTTCTAGAACCCACTTGGAACTGTCTACTATGCTAGAAGGTGAGTCCTATTGTATGGAAATTTCATTTTTTTTTGTTTTATATGACTTGAAATGCTTATTGCCTTTTTATCTATCACTAGAGTCTTTATTTATGAAGATGGCCTTCACGATAGACAAGGGTCGTTAGCCCTAGTTCAAACAACCCTACAAGAGTTTTCATCCACTGGGAATATGTCTGCTGATGTCATAGGGCAAATTAGGGCAAAGATGAGAACTTACTTGATCAAGTACTCCAAATCCTACATGAAGTTCTAGGATCTCAAGTTGTTAGATGGTAAGTGGGCATCCCATCAGATACCCATTGTGAAAGAAGTTTTAGTCCAAGTACTACCATTCCCCACACCATTTGTGCTAGGTAAGTTGTCACCCATTTAGTTTATTTTTGTGTATTTTTTTCATTTTTATGTTTCCATCACATTGCTGACTCTATGTTTTGTTCACTATAGTAGTAGCCAAGTCTAGGGAGGTCACAATGATTGTCTTAGGATGCACTGAGGTCAATCTTCTTTTTAAGTATGGTGAAGTTGATGGCTCCTAGTGCTAGTTATGCTACGAGGCCTCAGCAAGCATTACCCAAAATGTTGAATAGGATAGGCTCATGGACCTCTTTTTGGCCATGAACCCTAGCATCCTAATAACAAAAATGATTACCCCTGTTGACTCTTTCACGGAGAACGTCGATTGCTTCTACACATGAGTTCATAATGTGTGGGTAGCCTTGGAGATCATATATGATCTCTTTGTAGATCTCTTTGGTGTCCCCTATGAAGGTTTACCTATAGGTGAAAAGACTAAAAAAGACCTAAACCACAAAGGAGGCATTGAGGAATGGCCAGGCACCAAGAAAGGTTGCAAGGGCATCCCCATGAAGCAGGTGAAACTAAACATCCATTCCATCTTCCAAGCTCACGCATTTCCCAAGTTGCTTTTCCAAGGAAAGATTCTTAGGGTAGAGCAGGCCTGGGTTATGAGGATGTGGAGAAAGGAACATGATACAATTAGGTAAGATACCTTATTGAGGACCTATGAGTTGAAATCATCAAACTTCGTGGCAACCTCAAAGCATGCTCTCATATACATTTTGCCTTTTTTATAGCATGCTTACACAATTTTGGAGAATTTTTGGTGGTCCATGAAAATGGGATATGGATGGTGCAAGATCACACCCAAATATCCAAGCCATGGATCCACCATCTATTCTAGAAAACATGGTTACAAGACCCCCTAGAGGCCATTGGCAAGTGTTTTTCTATAACCACCAAGGGTTAGGTGGGACCATCCTACTGTATGCTTGATAGTGCTAGAGAGGCTCCTCCCATGAACATAGGCAATGTAGTGAGAGGGGCACAACTCATCACTAAGATAGTGAAATCAAAGCTACAAATCAAGAAGCCTTTCCCCATAGAAGTGCCCATGCATGAAATTAAAGAAAGGGGCAAAGAACTATGTCTTAGAGTAAATGAGATAAGCAAATGCACACTACACTCAGCACGATCACTGTGGAATTGTAGGCACGTAAACGAAGACCTCTAGAAATGAGTATAAAAACTTAAAAAAGAGAAGGTGAGCCAGGCAGCTAAATTGGAAGACCTGCGATCATGGTACAACTTCTTGATGGCCCATGATAAATCAGATGGCAGCTGGCATACAACTATAATTGACTATGCCAGATATTGGTTGGCTGTCAAGAGAAAAAATGAGGCTATGCGCAATGTTATTGAGAAATGCCTACAAATGAACCTCTTGGCTCAAAAGAACCAAGAATAGAAGGATTACAGTGCTAAGGTGTATGGGTGGGGACAAACTCAAAATAACCACAAGTATCAGTATAAAATGGAATGCACAACCTATTGCAAGAAATACTGAGATGAATCTATGGAATGCTAAGATCACGATTTGTTCCTTGATGCTATCAGTGCAACACAAGCTTATGATAGGTTTGCTAAACACTTGGTGGTTAGTGAGTCCCTTGAAAGGGAAATTGCTATGCCTTTTAGAGAAGTTACGTCTGCCACCTTTTCTCTAGGGCCACCTGTATGGATGACTGTGAAGAAGGGGAAGACCCTAGTAGGCATTGACTTAGGAGAGGAGGATTGGGCAAACATTTCAGAGAAGGAAATCCTCTTACACTTGGAGTCTGGCCTCAATAGGATTCCCCCAGACATAGACATGGGCCCATCTCAAGTTAATTAAATTTACTTTATATTGCTATGTATTTTTGAACATTATTCTTTTTATTGACTATTTTAGCATTTTATTTTCATGTTGTGTATGCTCTAGGTGGGAATGTAGGTCCTAGCGAAGCAGCAAATGAAGATGAAGGGGAAGAGCCTTAGGTTCCCATTGATACATTAAAGTGTTTGAGATGTATCCCTATTATTGGGCAATTATGTATTTTTTTATGGGGATGTATCCCCGAACTTTGTATTTTGTTTATAATTTAATGAAAAGCGTGATATTTATTTTCCTTATGTATTGATCTCTAGCAACATCATTTTATCATACATTTTAGTTAATCTCCCTTTATACTTTTATATTTCATATATATTTACAGAAATTAGGCCCTTTGCAAGCCCCCATACACTAGTTTAAGGCCATTGCAGGCCACACTTCCCATGAAAGAAAGTTTATTGCCAATTTTAGGCCTTGGTGAGCCATGTAATATTTTGAGGCCATTTTGGGCCCCATACGCTAGTTTAAGGCCATTTCAAGCCATGGTATAGTTTAAGGCCATTTTAGGCCCTACTTCCCATAAAAGAAAGTTGGTTGTCAATTTTAGGCCTTGGTGGGCTGTGCAATAGTTTAAGTCCATTCTGGGTCATGTTGTAGTTTAAAGCCATTTCAGGTCATTTCTACTTATAAGAGGGATCTGGTTGCCAGTTTTAGGCCATGTGATAGTTTAAGGTTGTTTCGGGCCTTGCTTCTTCCTTCCTTCCTCCTCATTTTTTTGTGTTTTTTTACAGTTAAATGAAAGCATAACTAACGCAAGCAGTAAACATAATGAAAAATTGAAATTATACAGAGAAAAGAACTAAAGACAAGTCAGGGGAATAAGTAAATTAGGGACATGTCCTAATCACATAGATGTTTCCTAACCCAATGTGGGTTAGGTGATGCATAAGGCCTAGAAGACTCAAGATGATACTCTTCTAGGTTATCATCCACCATCAAAAAAGGTAATTCTGCCCATAGATTTTCTTCGTGGAGACCGTTTGTTTTGCTCGATTCACATGATGAACACACATTGGCTTTCATTACAAGCAAGTGATGCATCTTTGGAGACTTCTATCTCTGAACCTTTCTCAATGTCTATATTTTTGATAGCCCAAGGGCCTATGTCATCACCAAAGATTACCACTTCTCCACCTATGTAGGTTAGGTGGATCTCTTGGTGGATTGGTAAAGAGAAAGCCCTCAATTGGGCTAACCAAGATCTTTCTAGGATTAAATTGAACCTGGGCATCTTCTCAACCATGATGAATTATGCATTAGTATGGAATTGGTCCCCTACCATGGAATCAATAGTAACTATTCCACTGACCACCACGCATGCCTCATTGAAGGACTTTAAACAAGTAGTTGTCGTTGGCTTTATTTGGTCCACTAGACCAAGCTTGTCGACAATGGGGAATTTGATAATGTTGGCTATATCCCCATCATCAACATGCACTCTGTGAATCCTATATTGATCCACACAAATTGTTATGAACATGGGTGCAATGGATACTTGACCTTTTTTGAGGTTAGCTTTAATGGATTCATCATGAAAAGTTAAGAGTGTTGGCCATGATTCCTCAGTCATAGGTAGAAGCATTATGGCATGGATGGCCTTTTCTTCTGCTGGAATGTCTTCCTTAATAGGAATGGATGCCAACATGTGAACCAAATCCTTATGATGAGTAGAAGAAGTCATAATTAGGTCGTATAGGCTCAAGGTTGTATTCTTTTGTTTTAGAGCTTGCTTGACCTAGGTGAATGCATCTAGAAGATCTTGTCCACCATCTTGTTGCTTGGTAGTATTTATTTGCTCCATATGCCCTAAGAGATAGATTTCCTGAGGAGGAGGAGATTTGGCTTTTGGTTAGGTAATGGGATTTTGAGCCTCAATGGTTGGTTTTTGTGTGTGCATGTCTGTGAGCTGGTGGCTTTGGGCAATAGGTCCATGGGGACTACCGATAAGGGGGTGGGCTTAGGATGGCCTAGTATAGTGCACTCCCTAGCCATTTGGTTAGCTAGATACTCATCACATTTCCTCAGGTAGGAAGGTTGTAATGAAGTCCCCACCACTAGACTTGGGGCAAGTGGCAGGTTCGTATGTTTTGGCACCTTTATGATAAAAGGTGCTTGGGTTGTTGTTGCAACATGCTACGGGGCTCTAACCATGAAAGGTGTAACAAGTGCCCAAGGTGGTGCCTTGATGATGAAGAGGACCTACAGCCTAGTTGACATCAAAGCTTCAATGCCACTAAAAAACACATGGACCATAAATGGCTCCTATGTTACCTCTACATCATCATCAATGCTGATAGCATTAACGGTATATCTTGCACTACTAGCATTTAATGGGTCCTTATAGATGTTCATAGATTGGTTCTCTAGCTGGAAAAGATTACTTTCATCAAGGACCAACTTGCCTTGATTGATTATGCATGGGCTATCATCTTTTAGTGCTAGGCAATAATCTATGTCATGGCCATGCAACTGATGGTAGTTGCAAAACTAGTCTAGTATAAAATTTTTGGGCATTGGAGGCTCATTGGGCATAGCCACAGAGGGGTCTTGAAGGATCTCATAGTACCTCTCATGACATTTGCAAGAATCTTCTAACATTTTCTTATGTTGAATATGCCTAGCACTAAGTATTTGATCTAGAAGTTCTAATGGCTTAATTAGCAAAGGGGTATATTTTGAGTGATCCTTTTGGCCTTGGTGGAGCTTGCCCCATGGTCGTTGATGATGCAGGTTGATTGGTTCTCGCATTGCTAGAGCTTAAAGTTTTTTTGATAGTGGCCAAGGCCTTAGGTTCCTTAGCCATCTATTTGTTGTTGTTAGGCTTGGCTTCATTAGCCACAACTGCCATAGTGGTTGTCATGGATTTCCCTTTTTCTTTATCTTTCTTTGCATGCACATTCTTGTAAGATATGTAAGCCAGATCCTTGCTAGACTCTGCTGCATCCTATATGCTCTTTATTTGAGCAAAGGCTTGGCTAAGGGAGCATGAGGCTAAATAATATAGCTTTGATTTAATGAAATCATTTACAACATTCTTAAAAATGACTAGTAAGTGGGTTTCAACAATCGGCTCACAAATCTAATCTAGGATAACACTCCAATATTGTATGAATTTTTGCATTACTTCTAATACTTCTTACTTAACATTCATGAACTAGTCTAAAGTGGCTTCCATTTTCAAGTTGTACTTGAAGTGGGTTATGAACTAACTTAGCAACTCCTCCAGAGTTAAAATGGAAGTGGAAGAAAGCACGCGATACGAATCTAAGGCTTTTCCAATCAAAGATATAATGAAGACACGAATGACCATGTGTGGCTAGGGTTATAGTAACAAATACTCGGAACAAAAAGTGACTAGGTGGACATTTGGGTCACCCTCCTTGTTGTATTTCATATATTGGGGAAGTTGAATTCTAGGAGGCAATGTGAGTGGAAGAACAACTGGGTTAATAGGATCATCCTTATGGAAGTTCATTACATGGACTATCTCAGAGCTGATAGCTTTAAGCCACTTGACCTCCTTAGTGAGGGTTTGAATGAGCTGGAACACTTGATCTAGACTCAGGGATGTTGCAAACGGTTACATTAGTTGTACTATTGGTGGTGTTGTCGAAGTATCTATCATTGGTGGTGCTATCAGTGTGACTACCAACCCTGTTGGGGGTGCTATCGGAGCAACTCTAATTGGTAATGCCATCAGGGTGGCTCCTAGCCTTCTTGGTAGTGCTGCTAGGGTGACTCCTATTGGTGGTGCCATTAGAGCAGCTACCAGCCCTATCAATGGTGCCATCGGAGTAGCCCATAGCCCTGTAAGTGGTGCGGTCGGAGCAGCCCACAACCCCATAGTCAATTGTGCCATATGTGATGCTTAGTACATTTGTGGCTTCATATATGATGAAATAGAGGATAATTGAATAGTAGGGAAGGATGTAGCTACCCACCATGTAATTGAGGTCTGAGCTATTGCTGGTGGTGGGACCAAGATAGAAGGGATAATAAGAACAGGGCTTATTTGTGGCTGCAATGTGGGCATAGTGTGCACATCTGGCAATGTGGGCATCATAGACACTGGCTATAAAAATTGAATAGATTGTGAGGGAATAATAAAGGTAAGAGAGGCATAAGGCCCTACAATCCGTTGTGTTGATGGCATTTTCTAGCTACCTACCATCAATGGAGATCTAGGCTACGGAAGTTTCATAGCCATCACAAAGGAGGTAGAAGACTATGACTAGTGTGATTAGAACACAGACGTAGATGGGGGGGCTGAGGCATAGAGTGGGCCACCATCATCGGAATGAGATTCAAACTCCTCTTGTCCATCTTGGAGGGCCTCATCATAGTGGGATGCCATGTCTTTCTCTCTTGGCCCACTCATCCAGATATGTTGGTCCAAGATCCATTGGAAAGTTTCAGTGAGTGGTATAAAAGTGTCAAGGGTGGGAAGGAACTCCTGCCCATTTTGATGGATAATTTCAAAACTACATTTTTCTTCCATTTCTTGGTGGTCCAATGCTAGGCCCACCTGCATCTTTGCACACAAAAAGTTGCCTCATTCTTCATGAAGTGCCATATGTTCAGGAAATTGGTGCCATTGTCTAAGAGACTGGCATTGTGATCACACTGAGCTAGGTGGTTGCTCAATGTCCACCACATGTTGAACAAGGTGGGCCACCTCTAGGCTCAAGGTAGTAGTTGAGGTATTAATAGGGTTCATTTTCACTATGTCAGAAGAGATGTGAGAAGAAGAGAAACTTGCAAGAAATGTTTAACTATAGTAAATTTTGAGCTAAAATAATTAAGTACATAAACTATAAGAAAATAAGCCAAAATGGCTATGTCTAAAAACATTGATAAAATTGTTATCTCTGCTGTTACGCTTGTCATGCTCTATGGGACTATTATGCTGATAAGGTTATCACACTCTACAGAACACTTAGAGCTTAATGCAGTGGATAGTTTTGGGGCTTTTTATCCTATGGGGTTCTAGGGGAATTGGTGATTGGGATCAATCTATATCAACTAGAATGTATACAACTCCTACATTGGCCTATGATCTAGCTATTGTCGTGGCAGGTCCATAGGGGTGTTACGTCTATGCTAGCTTGCTACTAATAAAAAAGGTATAGAAAGCACATGGGACTACCCATGGCACATAGAAGAAACAGGGAGACCCTCCTTCTAGCACCAAAAACTGGGACATCTGAAAACATCGGTGACTAGAACACTAGGAGGTCGTTAGGTATACAGCCTAACCTGGAGTCCATGGGAGGGTTGTGCTAGAGAAAATGGAAATAGGATGCCCTGAATAGTCTGGTAGATCAAATAGGGACTTACGTTATGTAATAATAACCATTTGCAAAAGCCTGAAAATAGTATCACGAACAAGGAAACATGTGTAATAGCAGAAAAAAACACAGGAAACTATGCTCAAACTTGAAACAACATGCTGAAGAAAAATGAAACAAGAGTTTAAGTGAAGAAATGCACCACCCCAAGATTGGGGAACATAGCTCTTGATTAAATAGTGTATAGAACTAGTACGCAGTGTCAGAAAGGCATAGCAAGGTAGAGTGGTAGTGTGGTCATAGTCTCTAGGACATGGTAGATGTGGTGCTAGCAGCTGCAAAAGGGGTTGGACCTTTTGAGCTTACAGTTGTCATGCTATGTAGGTGTCGAGTCATAGTGCTAAAGTGTGGGAGTCATGAAGATGTTAAGAGAAATCTAATGCCTAATACTTAGAGTAATTTCACCGATCATCAACCAACCCCTAAAATGCTGATTATAGGGGCATTTATAGAGCCAGGGTTGATGGAAGACATGGAATAAGTGCAATGTGGCTTGGGTCCCACATAGCATGGGTGTGAATAAGTCAAACTAACATGCTATGCTCTAAGTGTCAAGCTCAATGGTGGCATGCTCTATAGGAGAGGAACAAGAACTAAAAATATGTCAAACTATGACCACATTGCTGAACTACATGTGCCAAAGTTTAAGGAACTATCATGTACCTACAAACAATGCTACTACAAATGCAACTTGGAGCCTACACTCTGGGACTATGTCTTCCCCTTCTTCTAAGTAGGGTCAAGCGTAGGGAAAATTTTGGGAACTAATAGGAGGTGCAAAAATAAAGAAAACTATTGATCTTGGCCACTGAAGGGACATTACAGCTAAAATGAAGGTTGATGCCAAGCTTTGAAAGCTTCTGGAGGTGCTTGGAGGCATTTTCCAAGTGGCACACTGTCTACGCTATATAGTGTAGTAAAGCGTAGCATGAAAACTTAGAAAATTTTTGCAGATCTTGGCTTGTCACATTATCTATGCTGCATAGTGTAGTAGAGTGTAGCACCCACATTTTGATGAATTTTTCCTAAATTCACAATGTTTCTTCATCACATCCTAACCACACTCTAAGGATGAAGTAGGACAGGCAACCTTAGAAGTTATAAAATTTCCAAATGCATCTTCCATGTCTAGATAGCTTGATAGACTTCTAGTCCAAAAATTAGGAAAATTTGAGCTTTGAAACTTGTGCTACATTGTCTATGCTATGTAGCATAGTAGAGTGTAACAAGCCCAAAAGATAGAAAATGTTTTGAATTATTTTGTCCATCCTAAGCACTTCTAACAACTCCTAGCCTGACACTTGGGTGGATTGGAAATCAGAACATGTGTCAAGCTGGGAAAGCTAAAGAGCATAGCAAGCTTGATAGCCCAGGATATAGAAAATTTCCTGAACTGTTTAGCCCATCCTCAATGCCCTTAAACCACTTCTAGCTTGACATTTATGCAAAATGGCCTTGGAAACATGTGCTACATTAGCTATGCTAGGGAGCGTAGTAGCCAGACTTGGAAAAATTTTGCAAACATCAAGACTTCCAGTGTGCTACATTGTCTACGCTACACAGCGTGATACTAGATTTAGAAAAAATTTTGTTTGAGTTTTGACACTTAGAAAAATCTACCATTGAACTATAGGAGCCTAAAATTAGTGGTGTTTTAGCCACGATATTTTGTACACAATATCAAGTACATGATATTGTAGCCCAAGATGCGATATCGTACATTCGATATCACATGGTTACTCCTGGGTTTATAGATACAACCCTCAAGCACATGATTGGGAGTAGTTTTTGGTTGTCAAGTAGTGAAACTCTTACAGTTTGTTCATTTGAGAGTTAGAATATTTTCCAAGTGCCCACAAAAAGAGATCTAAGTGTGTATGGATCTTTATTCCAGCATTGATGTACCTAAACACAACATTGTGTTGGAAATAAAGATGAACTCTTTGATTCATCCTTGTAGCACTTGAGACTTTCCTTCTTCTGCATTTATATATTGAGATTTCATGCAATTTACATTAATTTTATTCATGTAGTAATTAATTTTGATTCATTAAGCAACTAATTAAAATACATAAGCATGACCCCTTCTAACATATGTGTGACACCTGGTAGCTCAAAAATGGTTAGCATTTGACAACCCAGTAGTGTTTATGCAAAGTTTAGGATGTGTCTGGGAAGTGGGAATCGTTACTTGTGTTAGGCTAGATTAGACCATAGTTTACTTAGCATTCAATTACTCTTACTTTCATTCTTGTTCTAGGTGATTAAATTGATAAAACACAAAATAATAAAATTCTTACGCCTTAGTCACACTTAACCATACATTTGCATTTCACAAGTGGGGCTGGGAAGACAACAAATGGAAAACATCCACACACTGTTTAGCTCTAGGGTACTTGCTAATTAAAGTCTATGGAATTGGATTGAATCACACATGAACACCTATGATTTATATGGTTGGGCATAGGGATACCTCTCTACTCATCATTGGCACCATTGTTGGGGACTTTAGCTCTATGTGCATTATCTAAACCGAGTGAAATTTAGTAACATCATTGTTTGAATTCTAAGAGTCAAATCTTACAAAAATAAAAATTATAATTATAATTATAATTAAATTAAACCTTAACTACACACTGCCTATAAGTTCATTAACATAAAA
>MNCI01025042.1:309464-319730 GCA_015680685.1 Gnetum montanum
AGCTAGAGCACCAACACAAGCTTATGAAGGGTAAGGGATCAAACACTTTTCCACCTTCACTTGGCCCATTAGATGGAGGTGACTACTTCTTTAGTGATTATCCTCTCATTGACTTTGTTCAAGGGACCCTCAACCAAAATGTGCAATCTACAATTCATAATCCAGGTTTTGGTCAAAATGAATCCAATGAAAAATATGGATCTAGAGAGGCAATTCATGATAAGGGGGAAAAAAAGGTCACAATCATGATCATGGTTGCGAGCATCGAAGGAAGGGTCATAGGCATCAACATGGAGCAAGGTCTCCTTCCTCTTTTCCTTCATCGTCTTCTTTTTCTTTATCATCTAGCTTAGATCGTGACCATAGAGGGAATAACCATGATAGAGGTGATCGACAGGACCAGAACAATAGAAGGGATCATTGGAATAGTCACAACTAGAGGCATGGACAATCCAAAGAGACCAACCACCAAGAAAGAAAGGCTAGTAGAGAACATCGTAGGAACCATTACCATGGCCTTGATGAACCTCTACTTGCCACTCAAGGCATGTTAAACATTGCAAAGGCCATGAGGATTTTAACAAGGCATGTAAAGGGTAGCAAAATAAAGAGGCTAGACATGAACAACATCCCTTGGATTGAGGGAGGATATGATGCTAATCTGCAAAATCATCTCCAAGCCTTCCAAGATGCATGTGCCTTGTAGAATATTGAAAATGACTAATAGAAGCTGAAATTATTTTCAAGGACACTCATAAAGAAAGTAGAAAATTGGTGCTGATCCTTGGAACCAAAATCAATTAGGTGGTGGAGTACAATGTTGGAATTATTCAATGAAAAATAGCAAATGTACTCTCAAGTGTCCAATCTAAGCAAGCAGATCCAAGGGTGAAAACAAGCAAATCATGAGCCTTTAGATGCCACAATTGGCTGATACTATTCTCTACTACATAGGTGTCCCAACCATGGATACTCACAACTTGATCAACTTTGCCATATCATAGATAGGTTGTGATCTGAAACAAGAAAAACCCTTGGCATCTATGCCCAAGGGAGATTGATAGATTTAAGCACCATTCAAATTCAAAAATTAATTGAGTAGGTAGCTAAGGAAGAGGGAGAATTGAGAAAGTGAGAAAGTGCATAGGAATATAATAAAGATCCTTCTATCCATAAAAGGAGGGTTCAATTTTGTAACAGAGAGGATGAATTAATGAGAGATGAGGTGGCTAATCAGAAAACCTCACCACTCCAGAAATTGCAATCTAAAATCATGGCTAAGTTTGATCAATTATGGGACTCTATGAACAACAAGTTTTAGGCTATCTTAAAAATTGCTGAAGAGTCTAAGGAGCAAAGTGGTGAGCATGAGTGCCAGAGACATAAGAAAGTTGAATGTGCCATATCTAAGAGTATTATGATAGAGATGGTTGCAAATAGTGACTGAGATGATGATGACGAGTGTGACGTCTATCAATATGAACATCCTAAGGGATGTTTCCTAGTTGTGTCACACTTGCAAGAATCTAGGGTGTATGCCTTACATCCACAACTTGAAAAAAGATAAACACCCAAAAGATTGTCTTATCCACAAGGCAATCCTCAGCAATTCCACCAACCACAACAGTACTATCCAAGTGGAAGTCCACCGCAACCCTATGAATTCTACAAGTAATGGCAGTAACCAGAATCATGGGCATTGCAACCTCCAAGATAGTAGTATCCTTACCTTTAACCAAACTCCTATGGTTACTATTTTTAGCAATCTTTTTCTCCATGGGACTCCTCTGGTCATGTTGCTTCTTACCAACCTCACCACTACCCTCCTAAAGTACACCAATCATCCTATCCAAGGAGGGATGCCACCTATTATTCTCATGCACCTCCTATCCTTGCACCTACTCCTCCATCTCCTGCATAGCTACCACCTACTTCATCCATGCAGGGAGAACTTCTTGTCCAACCACAACAAAGAAAAGCTACAAGGGTAGTTAATCTACAACCACTTAACCCACCAAGCAAGTTGGAACTATGAATAAAGAAAAGATCCTTCTTCTAACCTTGTAGTCCACCAAAGCCATTAAATACATCAATGGTTGGTAATCCTACTCCTTCACCTTTCTCTATTTCACCTTTATCCAAGTCCCCTTCAAACCAAAATCCCTCTTGAATCCATACTGTAATGTTGGCCCATGTTGTATCTAATTGGATTCAAGCTGGTAACCTGCCTAGGAAGTTAGCTGATCCTAGGAGTCCCCTAGTATATCTACAAATTGCTAGGAATGAACCTTGTAAATCTCTTCTTAACTTTGGTTTTTGTGTTAATCTAATCTTGCATGAGATGTATATGATGTGGAACCTTTCTCCCTTGAAGAAGAGTAACCAGTCCATCACTATTCCATTGAGACTAGTAGAGGACATTGTAACCACTATTTGTGGGTGGTCATATCCCACCAACATCCTAGTAATCAACATGGAGAACTATAAGGGGGACTTTCCAATTATTATGGAAATGGCATGGTTAAGTATCGTTGATGCCAAAATAGGCATTAGAGATCTTTCCTTGAGATATCTAAGGAAAATGAATTTGGAAAGATTAAGAAGAAGAGGGTTCCATGTATCGCGTATAGTGATTCAAGGTGCCATTGTGTGCAAAAGTTATGGTCAATGAAGTAAACATCTATCTCTACATGCAAGTAGTATGCACCAGAAGTTGAAATCCAAACATAACTATTCATAGTAGCCATAAAACAAGAAGGAAACAAATGGCTGACAAATGATTCTAGTAGTAATACATTATTCATGAAACCTACTGAGGGCCTAACGTACAAATATGTCACAAGTATGAATGAACTCGAGCAAGTTCATCAACAACTCTCTGAAGGAGTAAATGATGATGTCAATTGGGGAGAGCTGAAGATTCCTGACAATCTAAAACAAGAAACCCGTGAATTGAAGATACTACCAATTGGAATGAAGTATGTGTTCTTGAAAAATGGAAGGCCCATCATCATTAATGCCAAGCTTGTTTTAGAATAAAAGAAAATGTTGATGAAGGTTGTGGAAAAATGGTCAGTAGCCTTTGCCTGGTCATATTTTGAGCTCATTGGCATAGATCCAAGAATATGCCAGCACCAAATATACACTCACCCTCCCGTTAAGTTAAAAAAATAGCCGCAACAACATTTGAATCCCAAATTAAATCAAACTATCAAAGAGAAGATTGAACAAATCCTCAAGGTAGGATTCATCTACCTTGTCACATATAGTGAGTGGGTCAACCCCCTCATGATCATGCCTAGGAAAGGAGGCAAATGGAAGGTGTGCATCGACTTCTAGCTGCTAAATATGGCAACTTTCAAAGATCATTTTCCATTTTCTTTTGTCAACCAAGTGCTAGACATCATTTCTGGGCATAGCTATTACAACTTTCTAGATAGTTATAATGGCTATAACCAAATTTGAATTGCATGAAAGGACCATGTGAAGATGACTTTCACAAGTCCTTGGGGGACTTTTTCTTACCGTCAAATGCCATTCGGTCTATGTAATGCCCTAGCCACATTTCAATGATTAGTCCTTAGCATTTTCCAACAAAAAATTGGTAGTGGGGTAGAAGTCTCTATAGATGACTTTTCTACCTACGGAGCTACATTTGAGTAAGCCTTGGACTATCTTGAGCAAGTATTGAGGAGATGTGTCAAAACAAACCTCTGGCTCAATTAGCAAAAGAGCCATCTTATGGTCTAGAAAGGCACAATCTTGGGGCACCATATCTCAAAAGTAGGAATCAAAGTGGACCTTGAAAAAATAAGAGTCATCCAAGGAATAACCCATCAACTTGAAATAGTTAAAAAAGTGCAGTCATTTCTTGGTCATAGTAGCTACTACCAGCACTCCATTAAGAATTTTTCCTAAATTTCCAAGCCATTGGTGGAATTGATAAAGAAGGATGCATCATTTTTTTGGAACCCTTCATGTGAAATAGCATTTTAGCATCTGAAGCAAATGCTTGTTGAAACCCCAATTCTACAAGTGCCTGATTGGTTTAGATCATTTCATGTGATGACAGATGCATCAAATTATGCTTTGGGGGTAGTTCTTACGTAGATGGATGATCAGAAACGTCCATATTACATTCATTGCGCAAACTAAAGTATTGCAAGTGCACAATTGAACTACGCCATTAGAGAAAAGGAATTGATGGCAATGGTGTTAGCATTAGAGAAGTTTAGGTACTATGTGCTTGGTTATAAAGTGTTTGTGGACATAGATCATAGTGCCATCCAATTTCTAATGAATAAATGAATGGTGAGCACCCTTGTCATATGGAGGCTCATGATTTTGCAAGAGTTCGATCTCACAATGGTAGATCAAAAATGTGTGGAAAGTGTGGTCACTGATCACTTATCATGTGGTAGATAACTCATTATCAGATTCAATATCAAGAAATTTGGACATAATAAGATCACTTTCATCCTCATCTTCTGCTAACTTAGTGTCTTGATGTTTATACTTCCTATTTTTCTTTTCTTCCTTGATATTAACTCTTGCCAAAGCTTTTTCAAGCTTCACTATTTTGTTGGATATATCTCTCATTAATTATCCTTTTTCCATATTCTACTCTTTCATGTTCTTGCTCTATCTTAACATGAGATGGACCTGGTAAAGCTTTAAATTGAGCAGAATCTTGCATAGGAATCATAACTCTTTCTTCTCTTTTTTGAATTGCAATATTTTCTTCAGGATTCAAGTTCAGCTTTTTTTCTAATTGTATAGCTTCACTAAAGTAGTCATTCAGTGTAGTTAAGTTTGGAGTTCTCCTTAACCAAATTGAAATGTTGGGGTTGACAGCCTTAAGATAAGTTTCTTTAAGCATTTCTTCTAATGGCCTATATTTTTTTTTAAAGAGTCCACAAATTCGTTGAAACTTAATATTAAAATCTCTAATTGACTCTTTAACTCCTTGCTTAGCTTGTATCAGCCCACAGTATAGTTGTTGTTGAACTAATTGATTACCAAACTAGGCTAAGAAAATATTCTTCATGTCATCCCAACTTATAATACTATTACTTGGTAAGTTTGAATACCAAATCTGAGCCATATCCTTTAGATTTGATACAAACAACCTACAAGCTTGATCTTGATGTTGAATATTTGCATGAGCTAAAGCTAACTCAAACATGTGAATATATTCTTCAGCTAAATAAGCTTTTCCAGGAATAAAAGGCTCAGGCAAATATTTGTAAACTACCTTAGGAATATCATTGTAATTTTGAAATCCTAATGGTGTAACTCCTTGCCAAGGATTTGCCATCCTATTCCTTTGAAATGTTGAACTCTTAGACTTTCTAGATCTTCTCTTACGAATTGACAAACCAGAGATAATGGGTGATCTTCTTGATCTTCTAGTTTTCACTCCACTACTTGTTCCCAATTCAAAAACTTTCTTTTGTTCTTCTTCTGATGAAGAATCAGTCTTAGAATCTAGAATATCTTTTGAAACTTTGAAACTTTCCAAACTATGAAATTTCTTGGTCATGAACTGAAAATAGTATCTAATTCTTAAGCCTTACAAATAATTGTTGATGTACTAAAAGTATAAGGCTTATGAACCTAGAGGCTAAACTTTCAGCCCTCCTTCTAGCGCCAAAAGAACTGTTGGCAACCGCTTGGGACGCGACCGCCAACGAGTGTCCTCGTATAGGATTTAGGTACCTACTAGTCTCTGGCAAAACCAAGGCCTAGATACCTCCAAATAAACTAAATAGTTAATGTGAGTATCTGTGTGTGCTATTGCGGCATGCGGTTGTGAGAAATGTAATGATTGCGTTTTGTGTAAACTACAAATGACTTACTTTAAAGAGATTCAGCCAACTTTGCCAAGTACTGTGAGTTGTTGAAAATTTCCTATTTTGTTCAACTGCCTAGTCTACGCGGTCCTTATAATACCTACTTGTAACAAATAAAATTTTGCAAAAACATTTGAGCACAACTCCGCAATCTACTCCTAATTTTCCCCAGAGAAAGAGATAGTTCCACAAGAAAACTAGAAATAGAGCAAGATTCGATGGAAATAGATAGAAAAGAAAGGAAAGCAGATTTGTGTAGACCTCAAATATTTAAACAATGTAAAATGACACGAGTAAACACTTCGCAATAAAGCTATTCCAAATTCAATATCTACGAATTATTCAAACTTCCAAGGCTCAAATAAGCAATTTCTTCAAGACAATCCTACTATGTTACCAAAAATTGCTACGTAAACTACCACGTATGAAACTCCATTTTGACTAGATAATAGATGTCAATGATTGCATTCAAATAGAACCTTTGAAACACTTGACAATTTCTGATTGAAATAGCATGGAAATTCACTTTAAAGATAAAAAGAAGCTATTCTGGTCCCATCAAAATACCAAAGATTTTCTGAACCCTCTTGACTACTGAATTGTTCAACGGCATGACTACAAGCAGAGGCTCTCTTATAACAATCCCAATAGCAGTTCTTATATGTTGTACAATAACAATTTACTACTAAAATTCTCACAGGACTATGGCAAAGAGGCTGAAATATTTCCTTTAGCAAGCCATCTTACAAGCAATCATCTTTACAAATCTTCTTTACATATTCTCTTCTCAAGACCCCAAAGTATGTCTTCAAGTGAGAGCCTAAGTGCTAACTAATAGCTTTTCAAAGTATGATCTCCAAAAATGTGATGTATGAGACCTCCCACCAAAAAGTCCTTTTTTCTCCTTGACCCTTGAAGCCTTTTTATAGGGTTCCAAGGTAGGTAGGGAAGTTACATATTCAAAAATATCTTACCTAACTTCTCTCCCAAGTACCTTGCCCAACAAGATAGGGAGTATTAACTTAGGAAGTTAGGATATAAATATTGCTTTTGAAAAATAAATCCAATAATTTCATATAATTTTCTACAATTATAGCTTTAATAGCCTTTCATTTTTTACTTGTTTTAAAATTTTGAAGAATGCTTATTGAAGTTCTTAGTGATTTTATAAACAAGGTGATAACATAATATCTACCTTGGCATAAATGTTGCTGGTACCTTAATCCTAAATAATTCATGTGCACTTTCACTCATATGAAAATGACTGGAAAATTTAAATTTGAAATATCAAGCCCGAATGTGAAGGTGCTAAAGCTGGAACTGCCAGCAACTAATTCAAATTATCTTGCCCTGCCAAAAATCATTACCAACAACTGCCATAATGGGAGAAGGCTCAGCCACCGCGTTAGGAAATGTTGTCCTATGTCCCGTAAGATTCTGCAACCATTCTAACCTTAGCCTATCACAAGTGCTCTTCCAGTTTTGATGATTATACAGAAATTTTACAAGGTGTTTTATCCTTGAACAGACCAAATTCGTATCCGCTGCTACCGCCGTCGAAGCCGGCATTTTCGCGCTCCAAGAAGAAGCTTCCACTGGATCTATGAAACCTTGAACTGCCACCACCCTCAGTGTATGTGGGCGAGGCATCTCTAGATCGACCAAACCCTCAGTCACACCTGGAAACCCTATCAATCCCGGATGAGGTGAAGACTTGCTGACAGTTATTTTATGTTACTTGTCCCTTTGCCCGCTGGCTGCACCTCCCTCTACCAGATCTGCGTCAAAGTCGAGGTTGTAGCCACCGTGCACGTGACAGAGGCTTCTCTTCTGCCACTATTGATCTTTGATCTGCCGCTATGCATCCTACTGCTGCTGGCCATCTGTCCTCTACTCGCAGGTTCTAGAAGTATTCCTTGAGAATCTGAAGACATTTTTGGTGATGCCGGTGCTTAGGGTAACACCCAAGCCCAAGCCGATGGCGATGTCTCTAATATTTTTGCTATTTTATTCAGTTTTTTCTGCAACAGAAACCTTCTCATCCTTTGTTAATTAAATTTACCGAATGAAATTCAAAACCTATTGGTAATCCATTCATGAGATCTTCTGCATGCATCCAACTCTTAAGTGGACCTTAATAATCCATTATCCAACATTANATCCAACTCTTAAGTGGACCTTAATAATCCATTATCCAACATTAGTGGGGAGTATGCCTTTTGCGGTAAATAATTTCATCCTTTGTTTACTATTCCAATATTCAATAAAGGCATTCTAATCTTGCTTTCCAAGAAGGCCTCAACATCAAAATTATTTACCAATGGATGTTTCTTCAAAAATACCCATCAACTCACAATACTAAAACTGCAAATTTACAACCAGGGCTTGTGCCAATTTTAAATAAAATATTCCAACTGTTCCATGGAATGGCCAAATGTGCCAACATTTCTACCCCCTCATTTCAAGACTAAAACATACTGAAAATTTCACTAAATTTTTATAGCTGAATAGAAATATTTTTTGAGGAAAATTCCCATTTCACATAAGGTGTGATGGGACAAAAACCTCATTCCTAAGCAAAATCAAACTGTACACAACAAACTATACATTATCAAGTCCTTCATGGACTATTCTTGGGATGGAAACTGAATTGTTAGGATTACCCTAGTCGGAATCCTCATCTCTCTAACTGTTTCATAGGAGCACTTTTCTGTGATGAAGACGATCCTGTTGCTCTGGAGCTTGGTAGAGCTCTCACCTTAATCTACATGAGCTTTCTCTTCGGCACTTTTCTCATTTTCATTTTTGGATGAGCTCTTATGTTCTTCTCCATTAGGTCCTTCATTTTCCTCTTGGGAAACAAAAGCTTCTCCCCATCCCCATGATGACTCTTCATAAGTTGGTGGCTCTTCTTCTTTTTCTTCATCTTTGGAAAAATCTTAATATCGCCCCCAAACATTGGACTCTATATCCAAACCTCTAGTGAGAAAAGAAAATTCATCGGATAGCCAAGCCATAAAAGGACACTCCTTTGGAGCTCCACAAGATCTAGCCTTTAGATAAGCCTTCAATACATGCTCAGGGCAACATCCCATCACATATGGAATAAAAGGCTTTCTCATTGCTCTCTCAAACTCCATTAGCTCTTTCTAACCTTCACTACTAAACTTGAATTGAAAGATGATGAAATCTTAAGCAATCTAACCCTCTTTTTATAGGTGATAAAAATTTGAACTCCCACCCAAGTGTCTTCAACCAAGCTTCCTT
Organism: Gnetum montanum; assembly: GCA_015680685.1. Lineage (NCBI taxonomy): Eukaryota > Viridiplantae > Streptophyta > Gnetopsida > Gnetales > Gnetaceae > Gnetum > Gnetum montanum. Next base: position 318,584 of record MNCI01025042.1, read on the forward strand.
CTTTTTAGGCATTCAAACCATTTGTCACAATCCTCACTAAGTGGTGGATGAGTCATCTTTCCCACTTGTCAAACTTGTAGAATTCCACTTGTTTCACTTGTAGGCTTCCACTTGCCTCACTTGAGGAAAGATAATGTTCCAAATATAAATAAAGCATAACTAAATATAATAATGGACACTATAATCCTAGTAATATTTACATAATACTATATACATATATTATTTTGTGTAATGACATCTTCAAGCTATATGCAATTGTCCCAAATAATGTTTTATATGCAAAACATTATATGAAAATTACAATTCCATGTCATCCAAGGTTGATAATTTGTAAGTATCCTCTAATAATTTCTTTGTAATTTGAAAGGGACCAATCCATGTTGGGATAAACTTGGTTTCTTCATATTCCATAATAGTACAAGGTCCCCTATCTTGAAAGTTCTTTTCAAAGCCTTTCTATCAAACCATCTTTTAACTTGAAAGGTATTATGTAACAAATTATCCCTCGCTTTATCTACTTCAGCTTCTCTTTTAATGAGCAAAGTCATGAAACTCCTATCTTTAGAAGCTGAACTTATAATCTTGTTTGTAATTCTTGATGGCAAACCATAAACTAAGTTATATGGTGATGTCCCGATAGCTTTCTTGAATCTGATTCGATCTGACCATAATGTGGATTGTAGATAATCGATCCAATTTCCTAGATTTCCATCCATCGATTTCTTGATATAAGTGATAAGCTTTTTATTGGTGGATTCTACTAGGCCATTTCCTTGAGGTTAATAATTTGATGAGGAAAATAAGAAAATGGATTTTTCAGATGCCCATCAGATAAAATCTTCAGATTTGAAGGTGGGTCCATTGTCTAACACTAACACTTCAGGTAGACCAAATCTACTTAGAATTTGATCTTCTAGAAACTTAATCACATCTGATGCTGAACTTCCTCTTAGAGCTTTTGCTTCAGACCACTTAGTGAAATAATCAGTAGCTGTGAGAATAAACTTGTGTCCAGATCTTGAAGGAGTAATTGTACCAATAAAATCCAAACCCCATTGCTGAAATGGTCTATCTGCAACTACTGGCTTTAAAGGGGCTCTAGCCCTTTTAATCTTGGGCCCATGAATTTGACATTTATAGCATTTTT
>MNCI01025042.1:323371-345512 GCA_015680685.1 Gnetum montanum
CTAAAGCTAACTCAAACATGTGAATATATTCTTCAGCTAAATAAGCTTTTCCAGGAATGAAAGGCTCAGGCAAATATTTGTAAACTACCTTAGGAATATCATTGTAATTTTGAAATCCTAATGGTGTAACTCCTTGCCAAGGATTTGCCATCCTATTCCTTTGAAATGTTGAACTCTTAGACTTTCTAGAGCTTCTCTCACGAATTGATAAACCAGATATAATGGGTGATCTTTTTGATCTTCTATTTTTCACTCCACTACTTGTTCCCAATTCAAAATCCTTTTTTTGTTCTTCTTCTGATGATGAATCAGTCTTAGAATCTAGAATATCTTTTGAAACTTTGAAATTTTCTAAACAATCAATCTTCTTGGTCATGAACTGAAAATAGTATCTAATTTCTTATGCCTTTATAGTAACAAAGAATTGTTGATGTACTAAAATTATAAGGCTTATGAACCTAGAGGCTAAACTTTCAGCCCTCCTTCTAGTGCCAAAAGAACTATTGGTGACCGCTTGGGACGCGACCGCCAACGAGTGTCCTCGAACAAGATTTAGGTGTCTGCTGGTCTCTGGCAACACCAAGGCCCAGATACCTCCAAATAAACTCAATAGTTAATGTGAGTATCTGTGTATGCTGTTGCGGTGTGCAGTTGTGAGAAATGTAATGATTGCGTTGTGTGTAAACTACAAATGACTTACTTTAAGGAGATTCAGCCAACTTTGCCAAGTACTGTGAGTTGTTGAGAGTTTCCTATTTTGTTCAACTGCCTAGTCTATGCGGTCCTTATAATACCTACTTGTAACAAATAATATTTTGCAAAAACATTTGAGCACAACTCCGAAAATCTACTCCTAATTTTCCCCAGAGAAAGAGATAGTTCAAGAAAACTAGAAAGAGAGCAAGATTCGATGGAAATAGACAAAAAAGAAAGGAAAGCAGATTTGTGTAGACCTCAAATATTTAAACAAGGTAAAATGACATGAGTAAACACTTCGCAATAAAGCTATTCCAAATTTAATATCTACGAATTGTTCAAACTTCCAAGGCTCAAATAAGCAATTTCTTCAAGACAATCCTACTATGCTACCAAAAATTGTTGTGTAAACTACCACGTACGAGACTCCATTTTGACTAGATAATAGATGTCAACGATTGCATTCAAAAAGAACCTTTGAAACACTTGACAATTTCTGATTGAAATAACACAGAAATTCACTTTAAAGATAAAAAGAAGCTATTCTGGTCCCATCAAAATACCAAAGATTTTCTGAACCCTCTTGACTACTGAATTGTTCAATGGCATGACTACAAGCAGAGGCTCTCTTACAACTATCCCAATAGCAGTTCTTATATGTTGTACAATAACAATTTACTACTAAAATGCTCTTAAGGCTTTTAAACATAAGCGCTTCTATGGTAAAATTTTAATAGAAATTTTCAATCATGCAACAAGAACAATAAGAGCAATCTAAAAATCCCAAAATTACTTGCCAAGGATGATACTATCTAAACCACTAGCTAAACAATTTAAACAAAACAAAAATAAAACATAACTCACAGGACTATGACAAAGAGGCTGAAATCTTTCCTTTAGCAAGCCATCTTACAAGCAATCGTCTTTACAAATCTTCTTTCCAAATGCTCTTCTCAAGACCCCAAAGTATGTCTTCAAGTGAGAGCCTAAGTGCTAACTAATAGCTTTTCAAAGTATGATCTCCAAAAATGTGATGTATGAGAACTCCCACCAAAAATTCCTTTTTTCTCCTTGATCCTTGAAGCCTTTTTATAGGGTTCCAAGGTAGGTTGGGAAGTTACATATTCAAAAATATCTTACCTAACTTCTCTCCCAAGTAACTTGCCCAACAAGTTAGGGAGTATTAACTTAGGAAGTTAGGAAGTTAGGAGATAAATATTGCTTTTGAAAAAATAATCCAATAATTTCATATAATTTTTTACAATTATAGCTTTAATAGCCTTTCATTTTTTACTTGTTTTAAAATTTTGAAGAATGCTTATTGAAGTTCTTAGTGATTTTATAAACAAGGTGATAACATAATATCTACCTTGGCATAAATGTTGCTGGTACCTTAATCCTAAATAATTCATGTACACTTTCGCTCATATGAAAATGGCTAGAAAATTTAAATTCGAAATATAAAGCCCAAATGTGAAGGCACCAGGCCTAGAACTGCCAGCAACTAATTCAAATTATCTTGCCCTACCGAAAATTGTTACCAACAACTACCATCACGGGAGAAGGCTCAACCACCGCGTTAGGAAATGTTGCCTTGTGTCCCGTAAGATTCTGCAACCATTCTAACCTTTGCCTCTCACAAGTGCTCTTCCAGTTTTGATGATTATACAGAAATTTTGCAAGGTGTTTTATCCTTGAACAAAGCAAATTCGTATCCGCCACTGTCGCCGTCGAAGCCAGCATTGTTGCACTTCAAGGAGAAGCTTCTGCCAGATCTGTGAAACCTTGAACTGCCACCATCCTCAGTGTACGTGGATGAGGCATCTCTGGATCGACCAAACCCTTGGTCACACCTGGAAACCCTATTAATCCCGGATGAGGTGAAGACTTGCTGATAGTTGCTTTATGTTACTTGCCCCTTTGCCCGCTAGCTACACCTTCTTCTGCCAAATCTGCGCCAAAGCCGAGGTTGTAGCCACCGTGCACGCGACAGAGGCTTCTCTTCAGCTGCCATTGATCTTTCATCTGCCGCTGTGCATCCTCCCGCTGCTGGCCATCTGTCCTCTGCTCGTAGGTTCTGGAAGTATTGCTTGAGAATCTGAAGCCATTTCTGGCGATGCCGGTTCCCAAGGTGATGCCCAATCCTAAGCCGATGCCGATGTCTTTGATATTTTTGCTATTTTATTCAGTTTTTTCTACAACAAAAACATTCTCATCCTTTGTTAATTAAATTTATCGAATGAAATTCAAAACTTGTTGGTATTCCATTCATGAGATCTTCCGCATGCTTCCAACTCTTAAGTGGACCTTAATAATCCATTATCCAACATTAGCGGGGAGTATGCCTTTTTTGGTAAATAATTTCATCCTTTGTTTGCTATTCCAATCTTCAATAAAGGCATTTTAATCTTGATTTCCAAGAAGGCCTCAACATCAAAATTATTTACCAGTGGATGTTTCTTCAAAAATACCCATCAACTCACAATACTCAAACTGCAAATTTACAACCAGGGATTGTGCTAATTTTAAATAAAATATTCCAACTGTTCCATGGAATGGCCAAATGTGCCAACAATATGGTCCCCATTAAAAAAATGAGGATTCAAAACACACCCCTTGGACAAAATAAATGTGAAAATGCATGGATCTTTACATGGTGTGATTCCCATGCAAAAAAACATTGGAATTTAAAGCACATCCCTTAGACCAAATAAAAGGGCTACAAGCACTAGTTATGGAACTTTTCTTGTCTCCTCTAACTAAGGCCCTTTCCCACTTCCTACTTTCTCTCCAATTTGGAATGGTGGTTGTTTTGTGGAGGCATTCTTGTGTCTCAGGGGATGGGCTAGTCTTAGAATGTTGATGTAAAGTCATTGAAAGTGGTTGATTTTGGTCTGGACTAAGGATGGATCCTACCAAGTCATTTAATCACAAACTCCACAAGGGACTTCATGTGACCATAATTAGGAACTCCATCCCATTCTCTCTATCATCCATCTATGCTTTTCATGCCTCACCTCACTTCTAGTTTCATGTTTTGATTCAATGTCCTAGTTTGATGTATTGAGTTTCTTAGTCAATTACTTTTGGGCTTTTGTACTTAACTTTCATAACCATTAGTCATCCATGGTGCCCATGAACTCCTTGGATTTAAGTTATGAAAGGGTATAAAATGCTTGTGCCTACTTCGGGAAGGACGCACTTGCATATCTTTTGAGTGGGTTAAGTTAATTTCTTTATCCTTAGACATTGTTACAATCAAATTATTTTTATTTATCCCATCCATGCTATCCAATTGTACACATCTTCACAACTATTTTTAGTGAATTCCTTCTTTTTATTATTGTGAATTTCTATACCCTCTTTCTAATATTCCTTGTGTTAAGCTTTTTCTGAATTTTCTAGACCGCATCTCTTACTTAACCCATTCATCAGTCTTTCCACTAACATTATCAAGCAACCAATCTATTACAATCACAACTAAGCTAGATAAAATCACTGACAAGACAAGGTATTCAGCCATTATCTATTACACTTTATATACTAATCCTTTATTTTGATGTGATTTCAATGGGGAGTATGGATTAGAAGTAGGACTATCTTCACCAAGAAGAATGCAACAATATCACTCATGGGAGATTGTTCAGAACTGCTGGATCTTTTTTGCCTCTCCCTCATTCTTCTGTTGCCAAGAGGGGTTGGATGTACATTGGATCTGAGGGTGTTCTTTCCTATTATCATGAACACCCAATGTTGTACATAATTTTAATATTGTATGCTTGGGCACTTCTATATTTGTCTATTTTCTCTATGTCACTCTGCATGTTAGACGAATAGTCCACACCTCCTAATATATTTTGTAAAGCACTTATTCCTCTTCTTTTGTACTTGAGGACAAGTTTTCATTTATTCATGGGGATATGATAAATCATGTTTTTCAAATGCTCTAATATCAAAGTGGCCATGATATTGAGTACATGATATCAAGTACACAAATGTCGTGGCCCAAGATGCAATATCATACATTCAATATCGAAGGGGTTACTCCCAGGTCTATAAATACAACCCTTGGGCACACGATTGAGAGTAGTTTTTGGCAGTCAAGTAGAAAAACTCTTATAGTTTGTTCATTTGAGAGTTAGAATATTTTCCAAGTGCCCACAGTAGGAGATATAAGTGTGAATGGATCTTTATTCAAGCATTGATATACCTGAACACAACATTGTGTTGGTAATAAAGATGAACTCTTTAATTCATCCTTGTAGCACTTGAGACTTTACTTCTTGTGCATTTATTTATTGATATTTTGTGCAATTTACATTAATGTTATTCATGTAGGAATTAATTTTGATTCATTAAGCAACTGATTAAAATACATAAGCATGACCCCTTTGAACATACGTGTAACACTTGGTAGCTCAAAAATGGTTAGTGTTTGACAACCCAGCAATGTTTAGGAAAAGTTCAAGATGTATCTAGGAAGTGGGAATGGTTACTTCTTTTAGCCTATATTAGACCATAGTTTACTTAGTGTTCAATTACTCTTAATTTCATTCTCGTTGTAGATGAGTAAATTGATAAAACACAAAATAATAAAAATCTTACACCTTAGTCATACTTAACCATACATTTGCATTTCACAAGTGGGGCTAGGAACACAATGAATGGGCAACATGCATATACTATTTAGGTCTAGTGTACTTGAGAATTAAAGTCTATAGAATTTAACCAAATCGCACGTGAACACCTATGATTTGTATGGTTGGACGTAGGGGTACCTCGTCACTCATCACTTTGTATACCTAATAATAGTTCATTCTCATTTTCAAACATGTTAATTTCTATCTCTAATGTTGACCTGTTCCAATCATCACATTTTTATTCTATTTTATTCCAACCTCATCTATCTATTCTTCTTCTTGGATTAAATCCAATCCTTCTTTTATTGCTAGTATCAAAATTTTACGGTAATAGAATGTTATTAGAATCAACATGTTCACTATACCTTCTTCTATGATCCCTTCCCTCATGCCTTACCCCTCTATTAGGAACATTATGTTTATAGGATTCACTACTTTATCATTTTTTTTAATCCTTGATCAAATGTATTCTTAGCAAGAATTGTGTGGTAATGTTCTACAAATCCTCTTCCTTAAATCTCAATGTGGTATTCTCAATATGAGATTGAATATACTTGGAAGGAATTAATAGTTCCTCCTCATAGGTCATATAGATTTCATTCATTTCCTACTCAAACTCTAGCTTTCAAGGAAGAATATATTTATACTTCTTACATTAACATTACTCTTATTGTCAATCTCTATTATATTTTGTAGGATCATATTAGTAAGATCTTAAAATCCCCTATTGATGTTATAGTCTTCTACTACATCACTTAACTAGGTCCTAGCTATGGTAGCTTGTAGCATGGATAAAGCTACTCTATCAAGTGTTTGAACAACATTTCACACATGGTTTCTTCACTAGATTTATTTATCTAATGAAACATAAATGTAAGATTTGGGTAGAGTGGATCATCATAAGCATACATGATTCAAACAAGCTAGGGAAATTACCATTGGGTTCTACCTTCACTTCTAACTGATTATGGAATTTCAAACATATGAGAGGTAAACATATAAACATTAAAAATATGTGTTATTTGATGATATGATAAGATAAATAAGATATATCATTTAAAATAACTACAATTTTCTTGTACGATTTTCCTACTACTATAGATACTTATCACCTTTCCTAGTATGGCACTAATGATGAACAATGAGCATATTTCCATGCTTAATCAAATGAGTCTATAAGAATACATGCAAAACCTATTATAATTTTCAAAAGGGATAAGTTAAATTTTTATGAGTAATGTGGATCGATTTCAAGTTATTACCTTCTCAATCACATTTGTAGCAAGCTCATGATGTATAATTAAATGTGATCAAGACATATGATTAATGATATTATTTAGTTCATATTAACTAAAAATAGAAAATAATGCTTCCTACAGCTAACTCTGAATGAAATTGAAAGTAAAGTCTTAACTACAATGAGTATCTACTTCATTAACTACTATCATACTTCTAGATTTATGCATTAGCTGTTAGGTAATCAAGCTATTTTACTACTAGGTTTACCAAGTTAATTAGCTATTCCAGAATTAAGTTAATCATAGTTAGTATTCAAGGTCTTGGCCTACTTATTTTTCTTTACTGAATACAAATAGAAAATGTAAATATTATGTTAAATAATATTAATAAGTTTTAATGAAAGTAAATTTAATGTAAGTTAAAGTGTTGTAATGTAAGAGGAATCAAACTTGATCTATATTTCTAGTCATGGTTACATGCAAGCATAAACACTTAAATAAGGAGTCCAATAGTTGACACTAAATACATGTTATTGGTGCTTGCTAAATTCTATGAAATCATAAAAATAAACTGACAAAGTCTACATAATTTGAGTAAGAATTATCAAATTTCCACCATCCGAACATGCATATTTATAGGCTAGAATGGGTACTACATTAATGTGTTTATGCTAGCACAAATAGTGCTATATTGGCACATATTCATCAATACAACATTTGAAAATGTGATCTCGTTAATCCCAAAGTAAGAGCTATCATGATGTTTTTTGGAAAAATACCATATTAGCCTTAAATTTCCTAACATAGGATATTTAACATTTCATCAACATGTAAAACAAAATACAATAATACATATTCTACTTAAGAGATTTTAAATATTATTATGCTTTACTTACCACTACCTTTAATGTAATTTTCTTTTAATATCAATAGATGCTCCAAAGCCTAAATTTAAAGATTAATATTAATAGATGGTACTTTGGTAGAAAGTAATAAATTGAACATCATCATCATGTAGATAACTTTATTTGATAATGATTTACTATAATTATCTATCTCTCTTAACAACATAGTACTTAAACATATGTTTTTAAAAGTTAAATAGATGTACTTTTTCAAATTTTCAATGAGGCATACCTCATATGGTTAAAAGATATAGGTTGAGATTTGCAAGTTATAAGTTTCATCTAGGTGAGTATGTAGAGATAAGAAAATGTAAAATACAAGTTCCTAGTAAAAGTATTTTCCTAGATTATGATGGATAATTTCTACCAATTGTATTTTTGTGTAACAATATATGATTAGCATATGTTATTTAAATAATTCAAAAGTTAAAAAGCTTATCATTTGTGTACAATCATCTTAAAACTTAAATATATTAATCACAAATGTAAAAACATGGTTAGCATACTTTATGTTACTTAAATAATAAAAATATTAATGGCTTATCATGTACATATAGTTATCTTAAAATTCTATTCATTAACTTAAATCCAATTCCAAAAATGCATAAAAAGAACTATTCTAAACATCATCTTCTCCATCTATATCATCTTCCTCACAACTAACTAAATCACCTAGAATGCTTTTCCCAAGTCAATGAAGATCATATATAAAGTTTTTCGATGTTTTTTAAATTTCCCCATCAATTATCATATCAAGAAAATAGCTTCTATAGTAGATATTTGTTGCAACTAGAAATCTTGGCTGTTGGAGGAACCAAGAATTCCCGATGACAGTTTTTAACCTCTAATCTCTAGGGCCTTGGAAAAAAAATAAGATCCATGTTGCCCTAAATGGTTTAGAAGATCACCTAAGGACTTACAAGATGTGAAATGGGGTAACAAAAATGCAAATGTAAAATACAAATCTAAATGTAAATTGTACCAAAATAAAATTGATGAATGAAACTGATAGAAAATGTGTACAAGATGGCCTGTTGTAGCAATGAGGGTTCACTTCCATGGGAGTTTAGGGTCCATTGAAGCCTCTACAATCAACTCCATGATCTAGAGGTCCTGCCACTCCCAATGCTTTTGAACCTTTGCTATTGCCACATCAGATCTGTTGCATTGTTGATGTAGAGGGGTGAGAAGTATGAGAGATTTATGTTACCAAAGTGAGAAATGTAAGGATTTGTGATTCCTAGAAGCTCAGTGTGGATACCAAAGATTGCGATATCTCAAGGGGCAATAATAGGCTATGGGGGTTTCACACTAGGGAACTTGAGAGACTACATGTATGCAAAATTGCAAGAGCTCTCAAATGCTAAAAATGCTAAAGTATGCAAATGACCAAAGGGTTGGAACCTATAAATTGTGTTGGTGCCTAGGTTTTATAAGTTTTGTACCACTAATTCCATTGCAAATTGGCTGTAAACTTGGCTACAAATTGCTAATAAATTGGCTGGAAATTTCTGTTACGCTTAGGTGAGGTGGGTTTCCAAATCAAGGGGGTTACTACATATGGTAAGTGTCATAACCCCATGGTTATTCCATTTACTAAAAATAGTAAACTAGAATTTTATCCACATTGTCTTTGTCCATCCATGCTAGGCCTTTCAACTACAATGTTGACATGTAGGACCCTTGCTAGAGTTAGTGCAATGTTGAAATCTTGGTCGTACTAGATCAATGTTAGGGGGTGATGTATCAACATTGGGAGGTATTGGTTATACCCTCCATGCTAAGAAAAGGTGATGCTAGACCTCCCCACCCTAAGCATTGATGCTACAAGACCTCTCTATGCTAGGCATGGATGCTTCCAAACCCCTCCATGTAACAACGAAAAATGTTGGTCGCTGGAAATACCAAACGGGAGTCCTCATACACAGTTCTAACCCCGGATCCGTGCGAGGGCCGTGCTGGAAAAGATGAATCTGAGGTGCCTTGAACAGTCTTGTCGATCAGACATGGACTTATTTGATTAGTAAAACCTTTGTAATAATCAGATGGCAAAAGGACGATCCCAATGAGGAGATATAATGTCGTTAATTCTGAAAGTAATTGAAAGTGATGTGAACGATTTAAAGCGATTGCAAAATCTATATAAATCGGATGCCAGAAATTAGATTTATAGAGAATGCAATCCCAAGATCTAGGATTTAACTTATGAACAAAGTATGTTGAATACAATGATTACAGATGAACTTCGATTTGGATGAAGCACATGCCAACAGCAAGAATGTTATTTAAAGATGAAACAAGAAAATGTCGATCTACCTTGTTCTAGCCAATGTGGGTGCCAGGAATTCAGACCCAAGGTAGAATATCTATTAGCCAACTGTTTCTGATCAAGGATCCTTGCCAATCACCTTTGATGTTCTCACAATCATTGATCCTCTTTTTGCTCTCTTGCCAAACTTAAAATTCTTTTTTTGCCCACCACCCCGATCTTTGTCAACTAGAGCATTTATAAGGTTAGGGGCAGGAGAAAAATGCCATTTAGATGACACGTGTCCTAAACTTATAAGATTTCATTGACTTGACGTGTTTGTGCTTGAAGTTTGTGGCACCACGTTGCATTACGCTCTTCAAGTGTAATACATCGTAAATCACTTTTTGTCGGAGCATTGGCAACAAACTGTTTCTTGATTATGTGGCATTACGCTAGAGAGCGTGTTATGGAATATGCACTGTTGATGCCTATATTGCGCTATCTCTGTTATTACTTGTATTATGCTGCGTCATGCTAGAACACGCTGCATAGTGTAATTCAGCGTAAAATAGCGAACCTACAAAAAATTGAAGTGTTGTCGCTGCGCTTTCTTTGTCTTCTGATCAATCCTTCTGGGGTTCATTATGCTACACTGTGTAATGTAGCGTAATAGGCCCCTCAATTGAAAAACTTACTAACATATGCGGAACACTGAAGATCGTCGTTTAAGCATTGAGATTTTTGCTGGGTTGGCGAAGTCTTGAATTTTTGTCATCTCTAATGTTGCGATGGACTACCTTCTGGCATTATGCTCTATTACGCCACATTACGCTATGTTGTGTAATTTTGCATAATATGTCAAAAGTTAAGATTTTTTAGGACATGGGAAACTTGCAGAGTTGAATGCTTTCCGTCGCTGGGAAATTCGCAGATTTGAATGCTTGCCATTGCTAGGAAATTCATAGATTTGAATGCTTGCCTTCATGAACTCCTTGTCTTGTTCCATCTTCTGGAATTTATTATATTGTGCAGCATAGTATGGAGGAATAGACCCTTTACTAGAAAAAGGGAACTTGCTAAGCTGTGCCTTGTTGCAGATTCTTGCCTGAGTCGCAAGAGTTTGCTGAACCATTGAGGCCTTAAAATTTTCACGGTGTTTCAATGGCCCCTCTTTGTTGACATTTAGAGGGCTTGCTCGAAAGATGTCAACAAAGAATACGAAACACCCAAGAAGTAAAGGCATCAACAACATCCTTCAGCAACTTCTCAAATGTCGCTCTGTCAAACTTGGAAGTGCAGAGGCAAGGGGAAGAAACCATAGGAGGGATTTTATAAAAGTGAGAGAAGGGAGGTTCGAGAAAAACACAAGCATGTGAACATGAACCTTTCACAAACAAGTCATTAGGTGTTCTTTCGCTAGTGTATTTGTGAGAAGTTACACCACCACACTGTATATGAAGGGCTTACATGGACAAGTTGTGTTATGCCCGCATGGCCTGGATGAGTTGTTTTACATCCATTTTGCCGATCTTTTTTTTTTGAATTACATTCGACTAGGTGAGTTGCGTTACGTCAGTTCATGGACATGATGATGTGAAAGAATTTGACTGAATGTTCACACTCTATACAAACAAAGAAGAGGATAAAAGCGTTTGTAAGGATAAGGGAAGGGGCAAGCAAAGTAAGGTATCTGATGAAGGGAGAGGTAGGGTTTGCACTCCCAAGTAGCCAGGCTAGTCTGAACAGCCACTTCAGGACACTGCGACACCTCACTTTCTAATGAATGCATTCTCGATCAACGTTGTTGTAACAAGTAACCTACAAAACATAACAGAGAACAGAGAGTAAAATAAATTTTCCTAATCGCTAGGGGAAGGGTGAGACTNGAGAGTAAAATAAATTTTCCTAATCGCTAGGGGAAGGGTGAGACTATTGAAATAAGCACCATCCAAATCGAAAAGGAACACGAAGGCAACAAAAGAGGGAATGTAGCAAGGAGCAAGGGTCCCAATGTTGATGTTGCGGTTCAGGAGACTGCCATCGACAACCAGATTCATCTTGCTCCATCGATTGGGCAAAGAACCAGTCAGGTGAACCTGCTAAGCTAGAATCTGGTGGCGATGATGGATGGAGGCCACCGAGACTATGGATGACCATAGTTTCTTAAGGGCTCCAAGCAGCGAAGTTGATCCTAAGAGCTGCAACTAAGGAATGACTGTTGTAGCAACACCTCTAAGGGATTAGTAGCATGCCTTTTGGCATATCCAAGGAATCAGTAGGATGCCAGTGAGGTAGTGGCATTGCATCTGTTCCAATGCCTTACTCGTTCCATCTAGTAGGGATGCAGTGCAAGAGTGGCGATGCTTTCTTACTTCATGGATTTTCCGTTGATGGATTTTAGTTTTGAGTCTTGGCTGACTGTTGTTGCTGGTTTTAAGCCTCAACAGGCTATGATCCTAGTTTAAAGTCTGGGAAAACTAAAACCTACTAGTTTTACGTCGTAGTGGACGATGGAAGAGCTAGTTTATGGTCCCAATAGACCGTACTATGGGTGTCAGATTTATGTCATGACCTAGGGACAAGTCTGTGCTGGTTTAGCATCTCCGTAGACATATGCTTACCTTGCTAGTTTCACATCATGGCAGACAGTCAGAAACTTTGCCAATTTAGCGTCTTGGTAGACGCGTCCAAGAAATGCCAGTTTTACATCATAGCAGGTGTGTGCAACTTTGCCAGTTTTACGTCATAGCAAACATTTGTTACCTTTATGCTTGAGCCGAGTCGGCATTTAGATGTAGTACCACTTCAGATACAGATGATTCACTGGATTCGGGTGTCCATTATCATCAATATCCGCTAACTTGAATGCTTTGTTGCCGTATGTGCCAATGACTAAGGAAGGGCCTTTCCAGTTTGCAGAGAATTTGCCTACTAGTTTGTGAATGGCCTTGAAAACTAAGTCTCCTTTCTTGATCAGTTGTTGATGCAGATTATGCCAATGCTTCTATCTTTGTTTGTCTTGATATCTTTCGATGGTGTCAAGCATCTGGATGTGCTTCTCCTCCACTGCGTCTAAATCCATGATCCTAGACTCATTGTGTTGAGTCTCATTTATAACTATGGAGAGGACCATCCGCAATAAGGGGATCTACAATTCTAAGGGCAACACTACTTCAGATCCATAGACTAGGCTATAGGGCATCCTGTTTATAGCTGTTCTGCATGTCGTACAATACGCCCATAGCACATAGAGGATTTTCTCATGCCATCGCTTTTGGTTGTTGCTGAGAATCTTTTTCAACAAGTTGATGACCACTTTGTTCATTGCCTCTGCTTGCCCATTTGCTTGCAGGTAATAGGGTGAAGAAAAACATTGCTTGATACCAAGATTATCGCAAAAAGATTTGTTTTTGGCTCTACTAAATTGTGGCTAGTTATTAGTCATAATAGTCATAGGGAGTCGAAACCTGGTTACTATGTTGTCTAAGATAAAATGGCAAACCTATTGGGATGTAATCTTCCGTAAGAGGATAGCCTTGACCCACTTCATGAAGTACTCAGTGGTGGTGATAATGAAGCTATATCCCATGGAAGATTTAGATGTAATGGGACCTATGATATCTAGTCCCCATCATTGGAATGGCCAAGTAATCTGTGTATTGTGTAATTTGGTTGGTGACACGTGTATTAAGTTTGCATAATGCTGACACATTTCACATTTCTTAACCTTAGTAAGGTAGTATTTTTCCATATACGGCCAATAGTACCCTAGGCATCTAATTTTAGTGGCCATAGCTCGCAGGGCTACGTGTCCTCCACATAGCCCCTCATGGACTTCGCTAACTATTTGTTGCACTTGGTCATTATTAATGCAGGTTAGGAATACCCATTTGAAAGATCGTCTACAGAGAGTACTATCTCCAATGATGACGTATTTCCTAGGACGCTTGCGTACTGCATCTTTTTGTGCATGTGTTAGCTTGTGCAGTGGTTCGCCATGCAAAAGGTAAGTCTTAATATTTTCTTACCATTCTGGTATTCCTCCCATGTTTAATGAAGAGATTTGCGCTATTTGAATGACAGGGTCTATACATTCCATCATTAAAGCAGGCCAAGTGGCAAAAAAGTGTGGTGGCACGTTTAGTGCTAGTGTGGCAAGTGCATCAGCTACAGCATTTTCATTACGTGGCACATGTTGGGCATTAGTTGCCACAAATTTCTTCAGGAGATCTTTATCCATATCACAGTAGGGCTGCAAATGCATAGCTTTTCAAGTTTAGACTCCTATGATTTGATTGATGACGAGCATCGAATCACCTCGGATTGCCAAGTGTTGGACATTGAGTTCTCTGGCTGTCAACAGTCCCCTAAGAAGCCCCTCATACTCTACAATATTGTTCGTACAGGGGAAAGCCAGGTGGTGAGCTAATGGATGAACATCCTTAGTGGAAAGTGTAATAACGGCGACAACATTGCCGCCTCTGGTAGTTGAATCTCCATCGAAATACAACGTCTCTTCGAAGCTTATTGATACAGGGTTTAAACTATGTACATGTTCATCTAGAAATTCTGGCTCTATCGTAGCTTGATTATGAACAGGCAATGTTGCAAGTTGGTTAGCTATAGCTTGACCTTTAGTGGATGATTGGCCAACATAATGTAAATCGAATTCGGCTGTGATATCCTTCTAGCGAGCTATCCTACTACTCTCATACAAGTTGTTTGAGATAGCTCGCAGAACATTATTTTTGCAAATTTTGTTGACTTGGCTATGAAAAAGATAGTGTCTACATTTCTTAAGTGCAAAGACCAAAGCCAAACAGTTACGCTCCACTTCATTGTACCTCATTTCGTACGCAAATAAAGCATGACTTAGATAATAGATAGGGGCTTCTGACCCATCGTTCCTTTTTTGGCAAAGTAACGTAGCTATAGACACGTCCGAGTTCACTAGATAAATGTAAAAAGGCTGATTCCTTTGTGGCGAGAAAACTATTGGTAAGTGTTGCAGCTCCTTCTTCAAGTTGTAAAATGCACACTGGCAGTGATTGGTCCATTCAAAATTAACACCCTTCTTAAGCTGATGTTGCATAGGATGTAATTTATCTATTAATTTTGAGATGAACTACTTGATAAATTGCAGTCTGCCTTGCAACCCACATAGTTCCTTGAGGTTTGTGGGTGGCATTAAATCAACAATGGCTTTAACCTTGTTGGTGTCGACTTGGATGCTAGTCTCTGATACCACAAACCCCAACATGCGTCTGGTTTTGACTCCAAATATGCATTTCTTTGGGTTGAGCCTTAAGTCATGCTTGAGACATCGTTTTAAGGACTAACTTCAGATCTTTTGAATGATCTTGCAACTTTGTAGACTTGACAGCTATGTCATCCACGTAGTCATTCAATCTCCCTAAGAGGTAATCACTAAAGATGTATGTCATGGCATGTTGATAAGTTGCTCCAACATTTTTTAGCTTGAAAGCCATCATAGTATAACAGAATGTCCCCCAGGGCATTATGAATGTTGTGGTCAGTTGATGCTCCAAGTTAATACAAATCTGATTATAACCTGAAAAACCATCCATAAAGGATAGAAGTGCGTGACCAGTTGTTATGTCGATTAATTGATCGATACTCGGTAACGGGAAATTGTCCTTAATTGTGGCTTTGTTTAGATCCCAAATTTCTATGCAAATGTGTATTCTTCCCATTTTCTTAGAGACCACTACGATGTTTGACACCCAGTCTGAGTAATTGACTATGTAGATGAAACTAGCCTTATACAGCTTAGTGATTTTCTTACGCACCGCTAGTGCAATTTCTGGCTTAATCTTTCGTGCCTTCTGTCTAATCACTTTGATGCATGGGTCTAAAACTATGTTACGTTGTATTAATCTTGGTTCTAATCTCGGCATGTCTTCGTATGACCATGCAAACATAGCAGCGTTGTTTCGGAGCACTTGCATTATGCCACTCTGCGTTTGTTGGTCCAGGAGGGAACTAACCCTAAGATTTTTACTTTTGCCTTTGTGCGTAACTACAGGGATCTCATTGAGAGGGTCCTCGGTCACATCACTAGCTTCCAGGTCTAGAGTTTGGGCTAGATGTTCTAGCCAGCCTAGGGATATTTCCGATGTTGCTATGGTTGCATCACAAAAGGAAGGGTTTGTTCCTATTAGCATGTGATTAAGCTATCTAATGATTTTCCCATATGGTCTTACTAAGGCTAGGGATGCGAATAAAGCTACGTCCATTTGCAAATTGCCCTGCAAAACTGCCAAAAACAAAAGTTGTTACATTATTTTCTGTCGATCTGTTAAAATGATAAAAGTTTACTTTCTTTGCATTAGAGTTGCGTATTAGAAAAGCTTCTAATTTAAGGTCTTAGTGGATCGTTACAAATATGCACGGTCTGTGAGAAGATGGCGAGAAGATGAAAGATGTAACGTGGCGTGTCTAGCGTATCGGAGTAAGGAATTTAAATTTTTGTACAGACCATAGTTAATGTTGGCCAGATTACGAGGTGATAAGCTATGGATTAGTTTAGGGTCATTTCGGACCATAGTTGATACGATATCTACGAAATTAGTTCATACTGACACTAGCATTTCGGGAAAGTTCCACATCAATAGGGCATAAAAATCAGTTAGTTTCCAGCAATTTCATTTATAAACCAGTGGTTCATGCTTAAAGAAGGCCATAGATATCGCAAATTTTAATCTAGCTACAGCAGAAAAGGAGTGGAAGCGAGGCATAAATAGATGATTTCACGAAAACTTGCTCAATTGCGGCTATGGCACCAAAGGTCAGAGGAAAGAATGCCAAATTGGCAAGGATTGGTCGAAGTGTAGGAGAGTCTACGGTGAGCTTCGCAGGCCAGATTCAAGGCTCAAGAGGTTACTCCACTTAACTGGTAAGTCACCCTTCATCCTCTTGCACTATTGTTATTTTTGTTATAGCGTCGTAGTCATATTTATTTTGAATGTGTGTTACGTCAGGCGTTAATATTTGTTTACGGGGACTAAGCTATTGTAGTTTGTTGCATTACCTTTGTCTTTGCTATTAGAGAGACCTTTTATTGTCATGAGGGTTTAGGTAATGTTGAGCAATACTGTGCAAATGTAGTGTATGATTGAAAAGTCTAAGTATTGTATCTATGTGTAGGATAATTAGGGTTTTGTTTTTCTTTTCTTTTCTTGCCCGTAATAGTTGCATATCACACTGGAGTAATACGTAGTGTTGCTTTCATTCTCGTCATTAGAGACAGACCTTGGGCTATTGCAAGGTTTTGGGCAATGTTGGCTATGCGTTTCCAGTATAATCTGTAATATTGTGGGAATCAAGAGAACCCTAATGTCAAGTGATGAATTTCTATGTCTAAATGGTGTGTCTAATAGTAATGCATTTTTATTGTACAGTATTATGCTAAAGCCCATCTTAATCATTTTGGACATCGTGGGCATTCTATGCTGCTCACATGTTCCTGTGGCCAATGTTCCTGTTGGCGACCGTTTGGGACGCGACCACCAACGAGTGTCCTCGAATAGGATTTAGGTTCCTGCTGGTCTCTAGCAACACCAAGGCCCAGATACCTCCAAATAAACTCAGTAGTTAATGTGAGTATGTGTGTGTGCTGTTGCGACGTGCAGTTCTGTGAAATGTAATGATTGCGTTGTGTGTAAACTACAAAAGACTTACTTTAAAGAGATTCAGCCAACTTTGCCAAGTATTGTGAGTTGTTGAGAGTTTTCTATTTTGTTCAACTACCTAGTCTACGTAGTCCTTATAATACCTACTTGTAACAAATAAAATTTTTTTAAACATTTGAGCACAACTCTGCAAATCTACTCCTAATTTTCCCCAGAGAAAGAGATAGTTCCACAAGAAAACTAGAAATAGAGCAAGATTCGATAAAAATAGACAGAAAAGAAAAGAAAGTAGATTTGTGTAGAACTCAAATAGTTAAACAAGGTAAAATGACACGAGTAAAAACTTCACAATAAAGCTATCCCAAATTCAATATCTACGAATTGTTCAAACTTCCAAAGCTCAAACAAGCAATTTCTTCAAGACAATACTACTATGCTACCAAAAATTATTGTGTAAACTACCACATACGAGACTCCATTTTGGCTAAATAATAGATGTCAACGATTGCATTCAATAGAACCTTCAAAAGACTTGACAATTTCTAATTGAAATACCACGAAAATTCACTTTAAAGATAAAAATAAGCTATTCTGGTCCCATCAAAATACCAAGTATTTTCTGAACCCTCTTGACTACTGAATTGTTCAACGGCATGACTACAAGCAGAGGCTCTCTTACAACAATCCCAATAGCAGTTCCTATACGTTGCACAATAAAAAAATTTACTACTAAAATGCTCTTAAGGCTTTTAAACACAAGCGCTTCTATGGAAAAATTTTAATAGAAATTTCTATCGGGCAACAAGAATAATAAGAGAGATCTAAAAATCCCAAAATTACTTGCCAAGGATGATACTATCTAAACCACTAGCTAAACAATTTAAACAAAACAAAAATAAAACATAACTCACAGGACTATGACAAAGAGGCTGAAATCTTTCCTTTAGCAAGCCATCTTATAAGCAATCGTCTTAACAAATCTTCTTTACAAATGCTCTTCTCAAGACCCAAAAGTATGTCTTCAAGCGAGAGCCTAAGTGCTAGCTAATAGCTTTTCAAAGTATGATCTTCCAAAATGTGATGTATGAGACCTCCCTCCAAAAACTCCTTTTTGAAGCCTTTTTATAGGTTTCAAAGGTAGTTACATATGCAAAAATATCTTACCTAACTTCTCTCCCAAGTGACTTGCCCAACAAGTTAGGGAGTATTAACTTCGGAGGTTAGGAAGTTAGGAGATAAGTATTGCTTTTAAAAAAAATAATTCCAATAATTTCATATAACTTTTCACAATTATAGCTTTAATAGCCTTTCATTTTTACTTGTTCTAAAATTTGAAGAATGCTTATTCAATCTCTTAGTGAGTTTATAAACAAGGTGATAATATAATATCTACCTTGGCATAAATGTTGCTGGTACCTTAATCCTAAATATTTTATGTGCACTTGCACCAGAATGAAAATGGCTAGAAAAATTTAAATTTGAAACACCAAGCCCGATTGTAAAGGCGCTAGGCCTGGAACTGCCATCGAATACTTCTGAAATATCCCACCCCTGCCAGAAATCGTTAGCAACCACCACCGCGGAAGAAGGCTCTACCACTACATCTGAAATCGTTGTTATGTAATGTTCGATTGCTGGAGGACAAAGATCTGGAAACAGAAATGATGTATTGGAGATATGTCCCTGGACATATGCTTTCAATTGCCTGGAACTGTTTTATTTTGCCCCAAATTCTCTTAGGGCTTCCTGCGTTTTCGTGTTCCTGCAGATCGTTTTTTAATTCCTACCATTGATTTCAGGGTTAAGGGCAAGTGTATCATAGATCTGAGCATCAGAGAATACGGAATCAGGTAAGGTAGGTTAAGAACGGCCCTGCAACGGCCAAAAAAAATCTTCACGCAGTGCACGTGTTGCAAAACACATTAGCGTCGTTGGAGGCAGGCAGATCGATTGCATTTTATGGAAAAAAATTTAAAATTGAAACAATTTCTGCCTTGGAAGTGGCAACGCCCATGCAAGTTCTTCTTCCACCTTGAATCCACATCCCTGCAAAAATTGTTTTTTTGGCACAACGCGACCAGCAGAGACGCCGCTAATTTAGGGCCAAAAAGAACAGTTGATTATGTGCAAAAATGAAAGCCATTATAGGGCAAAGAAAACCTTGCATTCCCCTACGTCGGTACCAACGCGATCCCTATAAAAAAACGGGCATTCTTCTAGACTATTTTCATTCATTTGCAGCAATTTCATCTATTTTTCTCCCAATGCATACAGTGGCTGGAACTATGTTTGTTTTTTTTTGGAGTAAAAACATTATCAAAACCTTACAATGGTGACTTTGATATTTTTCATTGATGCATCCATAAATGAGATCGGCTCTTTTAGCTTTTCAACTCTTTTCAACCTTCCCTTTGCAAAGGAGCATAACTCTTGAAATTGGAAATACTATATCTTCATTTAACAATTTTCTACATGAAACCTCTAGTATAAAATATCAATAAGGCACAACCATCATATATATTTTTGCTTTGAATATCTTCTATGGCTTATTCATATTTTATCACCTTTGATGTTTCATGAAATGGCTAAATGTGCCAACATTTCTGCCCCCCTTAAAAACTTAAATAAACTTGTGCAACTTCGTTTCAAAACTCAAACATCCTAAAATTTTCATTGAATTTTTTACATTCAAAAAGAAATCTTTTTTGAGGAAAATTCCCATTTAACATAAGGTGTGATGGGACAAAAACCTCATTCCTAAGGAAAATCAAACTGTACATAACAAATCCTTCATGAACTACTCTTGGGGTGGAAACTGAATTATGAGGGTTACCCTAGTGAAAATCCTCATTTCTCTAACTGTTTCATAGGAAATTTCTGATGTGATGAAGGTGGTCCTATTACTTTCGGGCTTGGTAGAGCTCTCACCTTGATCTACTGGAGCTTTCTCTTTAGCACTTTTCTCATTTTCCCTTTCGGATGAGCTCTTTTGTTCTTCTCCATTAAGTCCTTCATTTTCCTCTCAGGAGACAAAAGCTTCTCCCCATCCCCATGATGACTATTCATATGTTGGTTGCTCTTCTCATTTTTCTTCTTCTTTGGAACAATCTTGATATCGCCCCCAAACATTGGACTCTATATCCAAACCTCTAGTGAGAAAAGAAAATTCATCGGACAACCAAGCCATAAAAGGACACTCCTTTAGAGCTCCACAAGATCTAGCCTTTAGATAAGCTTTCAATACATGCTCAAGATAACATCCCATCACATATGGAATAAAAGGCTTTCTCATTGCTCTCTCAAACTCCATTAGCTCTCTCTAACCTTCACTNAAAACAAAGGAAATTTAATCCATCATTTGAACCAGCTATGGAAGCCGAAATCAAGAAGTTGTTGCAAGCACGAATCATATATCCAGTACGATATTCTACATGGCTTGCTAACCTTGTTTTAGTAAGAAAGAAAAATGGTGATATAAGGATTTGTGTAGACTTTAGAAATTGAAATGATGCTTCAAAAAGGGATAAGTATCCACTTCCAAGAATTGATGAGATGCTGATTAAAGTCTCAGGTTGTCAAGTATATTCTTTCTTAGATGGTTTCTTAGGTTATAATCAAATCATGGTAGATAAGAATGATAGATACAAACATCATTTATCACCAAATGGAGAATTTTTGCCTACCAAAGAATGCCATTTGGATTGTCAAATGCTGGAGCTACTTTTTAAAGAGCAATGGATTTAGCATTCAAGGATTTATTAGGCAAATTTGTGGTGATTTATTTGGATGATATTACAATATTCTCAAAGAAGAAAGAAGATCACATTAATCATCTCCAGCAAGTTTTCAATAGATGTCGTGAGTTTTGTATTTCATTAAATCCTAAGAAGTGTATCTTCGGGGTTAAATCTAGAAGCCTATTAGGCCATGTGGTATGTCAAGAAGGAATTGCCATAAACAATTCCTGAATTCAAGTAGTCCAAAATATTGAACATCCCACAAGTAAGAAATCTCTTAGATCTTTCTTTGGAAAGATTAATTTTGTGAAAAAGTTCATCCCCGGGTTTACTAAAATTACCAAATATTTGATGCATATGCTAAAAAAGGATGTTCAAGTAGAGAAAACACCAGAATCAGAAAGAGCTTTATCATAAATCAAAAAGGCTATACAAGAGGCTCCGTATTTGGTAAAGCCTAGACTTAAAGAAGATTTTTGGTTATATTCTTTTGCTTCAAATGATTCTATCGCTGCCGTTCTAACAAAAAAGGATAATGAAGGTCAAGATGAACCAATTGGATTTTTTGGGTATCAGTTGAAAGATTCAAAGTTAAATTATTCAGACTTAGAGAAACAAGCTTTCATAGTCATCAAAGCACTTCAACATTTTAAATATTATTTGGAAAGTTCATTAGTCCACATTATGCTAATTGAACCTGNTATATCAGTTTTGAATCTTTCAACTAATGTCTTGATACATGGAAGGTCAGTAATATCCATATCGAAGTATATGTTGCATAGTCGACTTAGGGGATTCATAAAATAGATTCAAATGATCATAGAATTGTTCCAACATGAAACTAATTTGATCATTATGAACACATTCCAATAAAACTCCCCGAAAATCCTTTCTATATAATATACCATCTTTAACAACAAATCTTCATGCTCTTTTGAAGAAAGCTCACTTTTGACTTGCAGTTAAATTATTTAGGATTTTCCTTGTACTAAGAAATTTGAGAATTTCATCATACCAATTCT
>MNCI01025042.1:353242-364053 GCA_015680685.1 Gnetum montanum
GAGTCTCGTACGTAGTAGTTTACGCAGCAATTTTTGGTAGCATAATAGGATTGTCTTGAAGATATTGCTTGTTTGAGCCTTGGATGTTTGAACAATTCGTAGATATTGAATTTGGGATAGCATTATTGCGAAGTGTTTACTTGTGTCATTTAACCTTGTTTAAATATTTGAGGTCTACACAAATCTACTTTCTTTTCTATCTATTTCCATCGAATCTTGCTCTATTTCTAGTTTTCTTGTGGAACTATCTCTTTCTCTGGGGAAAATTAGGAGTAGATTGTGGAGTTGTGCTCAAATGTTTTTGCAAAATTTATTTGTTACAAGTAGGTATTATAAGGACCGCATAGACTAGGCAGTTGAACAAAAGAGGAAATTTTCAAGAACTCACAGTGCTTGGCAAAGTTGGCTGAATCTCTTTAAAGTAAGTCATTTGTAGTTCACACACAACACAATTGTTACATTTTACACAACCACACGCTGCAACAGCACACACACATACTCACATTAACTACTGAGTTTATTTGGAGGTATCTAGGCCTTGGTGTTGCCAGAGACCAGTAGGTACCTAAATCCTGTTCGAGAACACTCGTTGCCTGTCGCGTCCCAAACGGTCGCCAACAGTTCTAAAATTTGAAGAATGCTTATTCAAGCTCTTAGTGAGTTTATAAACAAGGTGATAATATAATATCTACCTTGGCATAAATGTTGCTGGTACCTTAATCCTAAATATTTTATGTGCACTTGCACCCAAATGAAAATAGCTGGAAAAATTTAAATTCGAAACACCAAGCCCAAATGTGAAGGTGCTAGGCCTGGAACTGCCATCGAATACTTCTAAAATATCCTACCCCTGCCAGAAATCGTTAGCAACCACCATCGTGGAAGAAGGCTCTGCCGCTACATTCGACATTGTTGTTATGTAATGTTCGATTGCTGGAGGAGAAAGATATGGAAACAGAAATGATGTATTAGACATATGGCTCTAGACATATGATTTTGGTTGCCTGGAAATGTTTTATTTTTCCCCAAATTCGCTTAGGGCTTCCTGCATTTTCGTGTTCCTGCAGATCGTTTTTTTAATTCCTGCAGTTGATTTCAGGGTTAAGGGCAAGTGTATCATAGATCTGAGCATCAGAGAATATGGCATCAGGTAAGGTAGGTTAAGAATGGCACTACAATGGCCAACAAAAATCTTCACGCAGTGCATGCGTTGCAGAACACATTAGTTTCATTGGAGGTGGGTGGATCGATTGCGTTTTATGGAAAAAAATTTGAAATTGAAACGGTTTCTGCCTTGGAAGTGGCAACGCCCATGCGAGTTCTTCTTCCACCTTGAATCCACATCCTTGCAAAAATTGTTTTTTTGGCACAACACGACCATCAAAGAAGCCACTGATTTGGGGCCAAAAAGAACAGTTGATTCTGTGCAAAAATGAAAGCCATTACAGGGCAAAGAAAACCTTGCATTCCCCTACATCGGTACCAACATGATCCCTGTAAAAAACGGGCATTCTTCTAGACTGTTTTCATTCATTTACAGCAATTTCATCTATTTTTCTCCCAACGCGTACAGTGGCTGGAACTATGTTTATTTTTTTTTGCAGTAAAAACGTTATCCAAACCTTACAATGGTGACTTTGATATTTCTCATTAATGCATCCATAAATGGGATCGGCTCTTTTAGCTTTTCAACTCTTTTCAACCTTCCCTTTGCAAAGGAGCATAACTCTTGAAATTGAAAATACCATATCTTCATTTAACAATTTTCTACATGAAACCTCTAGTATAAAATATCAATAAGGCACAACCATCATATATATTTTTTCTTTGAATATCTTCTATGGCTTATTCATATTTTAACACCTTTGTTGTTCCATGAAATGGCTAAATGTGCCAACAGTTCCTCCTCCTCATGCTCGTATAAAGGAGGAGGTGGTATGCTTCTGAAGAGGCGCATGGGAGTTCTTACAGTTTTTTCTTTGTAATTTTAATCGTCTGGTCGCATCTACTAGGTGATGTAGCTACTGCTACTTTAGAGACGCTACTGGTTGGTTCAACGTAGAGCATCTTGACATTCCTAATAGATGGCACGATTGAAACTGTGTGGGTGTAAGACCACGAACAGAGCGCCAAAGGTTTGAGGCATTTGAGCTAGATCTAGGAGATGCCCAGGTTTAACTATTATCATGCCTACAACACTCTGTTCATGGCTCGTCATCTCACAACCTACTTCCAGAATCCACCTGGCACCATGTATTATGTAAACTGGTAAGTTTTTTTTATTTCTTTTTGCGGTGTTACAGCATGCTAACTACTGTTTCAATTTGCATTAAGCATAAAGGATTTACCTATCCTCTGTTGTGTATATTTTTCATCAATGACAGTGGTCTCCTAGGCAATAACGATACATTGTCATTGACCAAAATGGCTATAAGGGAATTTACTTTCATCAACAATGTACGGGCCAGTGTCATGGGACAACTGGCATTCGAAATCCCAAAATACCCTACCCGCTATGCCGACTTCTTTTCTAGATGTAAAAGACTTGGATGGCTGGATAGGGAATGGACTTTGGATCCTCCCCTCACCGTCGCAGATGTGCAAAGGAAAATCCCTCCATTTCCTTTACCATTCAGGCCTGATAAACTTTATTATAATGATCAAT
The DNA here is from genome assembly GCA_015680685.1 of Gnetum montanum. NCBI lineage: Eukaryota > Viridiplantae > Streptophyta > Gnetopsida > Gnetales > Gnetaceae > Gnetum > Gnetum montanum. The sequence goes on from MNCI01025042.1 coordinate 355,908, forward strand.
GGTATCAATGTTATTAGTTGGAAATAATGTATGAAGTTGTCTCATTTTGCCTTAACTATCGTTTAATGTTGGCAGTCAAGAAATCACGGGAAATCATGATTATGGCCTCCGGTCATGAGGCAAACAGTCTCTTCTTCCGTTACAGTGATATAAAGGAAACACAACGTTGGCTTGTCCATAGAGCAGCCCCAGTTGTATTAACCAATAACCTTTAGGAGGCTGGACTGATGGACCTATTTTTGGTCATAACCCCCGACGCCATCGTGGGTGAAATGTTGACCCTAGTCAACTCCTTCAGCGAAGAAGCTGAGCATCTCTGCATACGTGTGCATAATGTGTGTGTGAATTTTGACATTGACACTCAGCTATTCCTATGTGCATAATGTGCATGTGTAATGTGCGTAATATGTGTGCGTAATGTGCATCTTTGGGGTCCCCTCTGATGGCTTTCCTATAGAGGAAAAGTCAAAGATGAGTTCCAAGTACCAGCAAGAGATAGAGGAGTGGCTAGGGGTTAAAAAATAAGTTAAGGGAATTCCCATCGACAAGATCAAGTTGGAGGTGGCCAACACTATTTACCCCCTTTTTCGAGCTCGGGCCTGCCCCAAGACACTCTCCCAAGGGAGATTCCTTATCATAGAGTAGGCCCAAATTATGTGAGAGGTCATGGAGGAGGGGACGCGGTTCAATTGGGCCAGCTATTTTGATGAAGGCTTGCACGTTGAAATGGTCAGGCTTCACAAGAATCTTGAGTTCCATTTCAATGTGCATTTTTTCTTCTTCATAGCTTGCTTCTGGCATTTTGCTGAGTTTTTGGTAGTCCAAAGGAATGGGGTCTAGGTGCAGCAAGACCGCAGCTAGATTTCCAAACCATGGATTTTCTACGTTTTTGGCACTATCTGGTCGCAAGATCCTCCTGAAGCAATCGAGGAGTCTTTGTCCGTAATGACTAAAAATATGGCGATGCCTTGAACGTGGGGTCAAGACAGTGTGGATGGGGCACTCCCCTCCTACACCAACGATGTGTCAAGGGAGAAGCACCTGGCAGCTGAAATAGTGGATTCTTCAGTGCAACGGAAGAAGCCTCGTTTGACCGAGGAGCCTGTCGAGCCAGTAGGTAGTGTGGGGCAGAAGATGCAGGTCAAATTTTGGAGGAGTAATCCTCCAACTGGTAAGTAAAGAAATGTGCTAATAATTACAGTTATGTTACATATAGATACTGTTGCTTTGCGTAATGTTTATTGAACTAAAGTGAAATCCTATGTTAACTGACGATGTTGTGTGATAGCGAAGGAGAAGGTTGTGGAGCGTTTAACCCCTGAAATAGGGGCTATAGTTTTGCGGTGCGATGAAGGGGCCCTAGCCTTGGAAGAAGAGGCTCCAGTCAATAAGGCGAGTAGCACGTAGGTTCCTATGCATGAAAAGGAAGTAGTAGTGGAGGATGCCGAAGTTCTTTCGGCTGGGACAGGAAGAGGTAAGTGATTTATAACTCAGTGAGGTTAACTTTTACAGCGTACTAGACTCTAGACAACTACTTCTAAAGGTTATACTGGTCATCGTAATGTCTCAGTTATGTTTTTATATGGAACTTGTTCTACGTAATAGGTGACCAAGACGTACACTTGTCAACAGTGGCGACTCGATCTTGGGGTGAATTTCTTGATAAATTCACCTTTATGGAAGGCATCGTCCAAGATATGATCAGTCTCTTAGAGCGAATCGATCCTAAAGTGGGTACGTTACGATCATTACATAGAGGTTATTCCATTGTGGCATTACTTTACCTAATTATTCCTAATCACCATTTTATGTTATTAGGAGCTCGCCTTAGATGGGATCCGTTGGAGCCTATTGATTTAGATGCCACCGAACCCCCATCGGAAGTGACCAACGTGCCACGCAACATTTACGACGAGATGCGTAAATGTGTTGTATTCTCAACTCGCTCATTATGGGAATGTCAAAGCATGAACGAAGACCTTTGGAAGAGACTGCAAAGGTCAGAGAAGGAGAGGATGGCTCTAAGGGATGAGGTTGGGGATTTAAGGTTGCAGAACGAATTCCTGCAGGCCCAGAGAATGGGCAGTGAGGACTGGCAGACAGCTGTTATTGACTATGCCCATTACTAGATGGTCATTAGGAATAGTGTCCAGACTAGTCATGAACTAGTCAAGCAGTTGATCCAAATGGATCTCCTAGCTCAGAAAAATCAAGACTTGAAGGATTTTAGCGTGAGTGTGCAAGAATGGGGGCAAACACAGAAAGACCATAAACATGTCTATAAGTGGGAATGCACTGCCTATCGTCAACATTACAGGGACTCTGTCGTCGAGGCTCAGTCCCTTCGACTATTCCTCGACGTTATTCGTGCTTCCAGTGCATTTGAAAAGTTTCAGGAGCAAGTGACGGTAAGTGCCTCCCCAAAAAGGGAAATGACTGTTCCTAGGGAGGAGAAAACCGTCCCTTCCTTCTTCCCTGAACCACCCTGATGGACTCCTGTGGAGAAGAGGAAGGTCAAGGACAGAGCTAATCTAGGAGATGGGGTTTGGTCTGAGCTTACCAAGGACAAAATTATGCAACGTATGTGGGTTGGCTTAGAAAAAATCCCTTTTACTATCGATGCAGGACCATCACAGGTAAGTTGTGGTGGTATTATGCTTTTGTCATATCTAGTTTTGATGGCCATGTCAATATGCATGTTATGTCTAATTGCAGGAATGACCCGAGGAGGTTCCTCAGCAAGATGAACATAATGAGGGTGACGGTCCTCACGAGGAGGATCTACAGGAAACAGAGCATAATGGTGATGATCAGTGCCATGGCGAAAAACCTCGTACAGAAGCGCCCAGCAGAGAAGACCCCCTTCATGAAGAGATTCCACACGAAAAAGGTTGCCCCTATGAGAATGATTTGCTTAAAGTAGACATGGAACTAGGAGATATGCGTAATAGTGGGGACAAAGATGATGCATAACGTGGCTATATTAGCCACGGTTTTATTGTGATGGGACAAAATAGAAGACAGTATTTTTCTTTAACATTTTAACACAAATTTGGTCTCAAGTTTAACATTCTTTTGTTGTTTTCACTTGTAAAGCATAAATGGAATCATAGGTTCTAGCACTACGAAAAGCCGTAGTTAGTTTAAGTGTATAGCATAAATGAAGTTACTAGTTTAAAGCCATTGTGGACAAATAAATGATTCAAATGTAGAGTGGAAATGAAATCGTTAGTTTAAAGCCACTTCGGGCCTTTGATAGTTTTGGGCCATTTTGGGCCTTCGATAGTTTTAGGCCATTCTAGGCCTTTGCTAATTTTAGATGAGTGAAAGAGTAACAAAGATAGCTGGTGGAAGCGTAAAGATAAGCATAAGCTTAATGAGAATAGCTGGTGGTAGAGTAAATATATGCGTGAATGAAATAAGTATTTGTACAACATAAATGAAATAGCTGGTGGAAACATGCACATAAATTGCATGACATTTAGATGATGTGGTTCATTTGCTAACTCTGTAGTTGCTTCATAACTTCTTTTATCTTCAGTGATGCGTAAGGATGGGGAAATTTATGACCCTGTTCCCTCATGCCACAATATTCCTCTTGGAATGGTAGTTGAGCCCAAATTAAACTATCATTAGCCACTGTTTTGGCTTGTTCTGGGTTTGGGCAGGGGACTAGTCTTCGGGAATTTTGATTTCTAAACCCTATTCGATTTCTATGTTGTTGACAGCCTGAGGGGTCATTTCATCACTGTAGATGACCACCTCCCCTCCTGCATAGGGCAGATGGATCTCCTAATGGATAGGAGATGAAACCGTCCTCAGTTGAGCTAACCAAGACCTCCCTAGGATTAGGTTAAAGCTTGGCATCTCCTCAATGATAATAAATGTTACGTCTGTGAGAAATTGGTCCCCTGCCACAAAGTTAATGTGCACTGTCCCTTTGGCTTGCACCTGTGCCCCGTTGAAGGACATTAGACATGACATCATTGTAGGACTGATCTGATAGATCAGGCCTAGGTTATCCACTATGGGATATGGGATGACATTAGCGGTCGTCCCGTTGTTTACATGTACTCTTTGGATTCGGTGTTGGCCAACCTGGATGGTAATGAACATGGGCGCCATTGTCACCTGATCCTTTTCTGGGTCATCCTTAATGGATTCGTCACGAAAGGTCAATAGGGAAGGCCCAGGTTTCTCAATGGCAAGAGGAAGCATGATGGAATGAATTGCTTCTTCATCCGCTGGTAAGCTCTCGTCCACAAGTATGAACATTACCATACAAACCATGGCTTCGTGGTGCTTTTGGGATGTCATTAACAAATCATACAGGGTCAACGTTGTATTTTTCTGTTTAAGAGCTTGCTTGACCTATGTGAAGGGGTTGAGGAGATCCCACCCATGATCTGACTGCTTGCCACCTTTTTCGTCTTCCATTCGCCCTAAGAGATGGATTTCTTGAGGAAGAATGGCATCTGTTCGAGAGCTATGTTTTTTTGGACTAGTAGGAGATGGTTGTGTTCATACACCTTTGTCCTTTCTAGAAAGTGGGGCCAAGGGCACAGAAACAAGGGGTTTAGACTTAGGAAACCCTAGTGTAAGATGGTCCTTGACCATATCAGTTGTCATACCTTCTTCTCCTTTTCTGTTAAGCTGAGACTGGGGGGTTAACTTGGAGGTTTACCCCTGCACAAGAGGGGCAGCTGATGGTTTTGGCACCCTAATGACAAAGGGTGTCTTAGGCATAGGTGTGGGCTCAGTCGCGGCTTTATTGATGGCGGGCTGTTGAGCAGTGATCTGAGAAGGGGCTTGGAGGATAAAAGGTTGTCTTGGAGCACTCCTTGTTGGTGTTGAGGGACCTATTGTTTGGGGTGAACAAGCGGACATTCGTAACACAAAGGGCTACTTCGACTGTGCCTGACCATTACCCTCTACACCTACCACATTGATGGTGTACCCTACGTTATTTGCATTTAATGGATCTTGGTACACATGCATGGCTTGGATTTCTGGGCATGCCGGACTACTGCTATCTAGGATGAGATCACCGTGATCGATCATGTGTTGAATGTTGTCCTTCAACACCTAGCAGTAATCTGTGTCGTGACCGCACAGCTGGTGGTAGTCACAGAAATGGTCCAGCCTGAAGTGTTTGGGGACTGGTGGTTTTTAAGGAGCTCACAATGACATCTGTGATGCTTCAGAGCCTCCTTGGATACCTTCTTATGTTGAATATGGCTAGTTCTCAGTAGCTGCTTCAAAATTTCTGAAGGCTTTACAAGCAAGGTTGTGTACTTTGAACGATCTTTACGCTCAAATTTAGGCTTCAGCTATGGAGGTGCTTCGGGGGTAGAAGGAACTTCTTGATTGGGGCCGTTTGAGCTAGTTGTCAGCTCAGCTGGCTCCACAGATGTTTTCTTATTGTTGTTGTTTTTCTTCTTGGCCCCCTCAACAATCACAGCTACTGTCATCGTCGTAGCTTTTCCTTTGTCCTTACCCTTACTGTGGGCATTTTTGTAGGCCACGTACACCAGATCTTTACTAGCCTCTGCCGTGTCTTGGATGCTCTTAGTATGAGTAAAGGCTTGGCTGAGGGAGTAAGGAGTGAGGTAGTATAACTTTGAATTAATGAAATTGTTAACTACCCCCTTGAAAATGGATAACAAATGAGCCTCTACGATGGGTTCACGAATTTCATTCAAGGTTTCACTCCAACACTGTATAAATGTTTGGACCGGTTCGATTGGATCTTGTTTGACTCCCATAAGCTAGTCTAACGTGACTTCAGGTTTCAGGTTGTATTTGAAACGTGTCACAAATTGAGTCAATAACTCTTCCAAGGTCAAAATAGAAGAGCATGGATGTGCCCGATACCAGTCTAAGGCTTTACCCATTAGGGACATGGCAAAGACATGGATTATAGTGTGCGGCCATTGCTGCAGTAGCAATGACTCTAACCTAAAAGTAACTAAGTGAGCGTTGGGATCGCCTTCCCCATTGTATTTCATAAAATGAGGAAGTGACATCCTAGGCGGTAACAATAAAATGGGCACTACTAGATTAATAGGATCATCATGATAAAAATCCATGACTTGTATTGTATCAGAACCAGTAGCCTTGAGGCATTTAACTTCCTCTGTGAGAGTCTAAATAAGCTAGAAGGCTTGGTCCAGACCCGTGGATGGAGGGTTTGTTTGTAGAACGATGGAAGGAACCATACTAGGTGGTGGAATAGGGATGGCTTCCATAGGCTGTACCGTTGGATAAGTTGTTTGCATGGCTGGGGGCATAAATGATGATTCTGTAATGGGGTTTAGCACCCGCAGCACCTGGTTTTGATTAAGGTGAGGATGGAACATCTACGTATGATGTGTAACGAGAGGCATGTTTGGAACCCATCATGCTATAGTGGTAGGTCCTGCCGTGTGAGTCAGGATGAAGGTGGGTGTTGTAGGTAATTGCAATGTAGGTATCGCGTGTACATGCGGTGACATGGGCGCAGGTGCGTGATGAGATGGATTAGGTAATTGCACTTGCTGAGGAATGATTTGTGATGGACCATCACCCGGAAAGATAGTCAGAGAGAGAAAATGTAGGTGCAACGAGTGCGGGACTCAATTAGTATTAGATAATGTCAAGGGCATGGTAACCATGAACAACGGATTTATGCAAGACTTCGTGGAGGGAAGAGCCATGGCAAAATCAGCATGGCCACCTCCTTCAAAGTGGGAATCTAGATCGTCCTATCCGTCATGGAGCGTTTCATCACGAAACAACTCCTCTAGTTTTTCTGGCAATGTCTTAGCCATCAACATTTGATCCAGGATCCACCTTTGTTGATCTGTCAGGGGTACAATGGTGTTGTGTGAAGGAATAAATTTCTTCCTATTGCAATACATGAACTCGTATTCTCATTTTTCTTCGAGTTCTTGTGGATACATAGGCAAGTTCATTGCTAGTTTAGCATAGAGAAAATTTTAGTGTTCCCTGCATTGAGCGTGTCCCTTAGGCTCTTTTTTTTGAAGCCTGAGGAAACGGCGTGGTTGCACTGGACTAGTTGCTGGTTCGACCATAGGAGGCATAACTTGCATCGTCCAAGGATTCTCGAGGTTAGCAGTGTCAATAGCAGTGGTTGATGTAGCCATTCTTTACATAGTTTGGAAGTAATGACGACAAGGACAAAGGTCACAAAGGCAAAAGGCAAACTAAGGTAATAATCGGGGCTTTCTATCTTATAGGATTCCAAGGGAATCGTCGAAGCGATCAATCTGCACCACACAATCTAGTAAACAACCACAGAGGTATTATGTTTACGTCGATCGACAATGGGTACAGATAGCTTACAAGACTACCCGTAAAGTGTGGATCAGCTATGAAGGCCCTCCTTCTAGCACCAGAAAACTGTAACGATGGAAAACCTTTGTAATAATCAGATGGAAAAATGGTGATCCCAACGAGGAGATATAATGTCATTAATTCCGAAAGTAATTTAAAGCGATGAGAACGATTTAAAGCGATTGCAAAATCTGTATAAATAGGATGCCAGAAATTGGATTTATAGAGAATGCAATTCCAAGATCTGGGATTTAACTTATGAACAAAGTATGTTGAATACAATGATTACAGATGGACTTTAGTTTGGACGAAGCACATGCCAACAACAACAATGTTATTTAAAGATGAAATAAGCAAAGGTCAATCTACCTTGTTCTAGCCAATGTGGGCGCCAGGAATTCAGACCTGAGGTAGAATATCTATTAGTCAACTATTTCTAATCAAGGGTCCTTGCCAATCACCTCTGATGTTCTCATGATCGCTGATCCTCTTTTTGCTCTCTTGCCAAACTTAAAATTATTTTCTTTTGCCCACCACCCCGATCTTTGTCAACTGGAGCATTTATAAGGTTAGGTTCAAGAGAAAAACATAGTTTAGATGATGCATGTCCTGAACTTATAAGATGCCATTGACTTAATGTGTTTGTGCTTGAAGTTTGTGGCACCACGCTGCATTACGCTCTTCAAGCGTAATACATCATAAATCACTTTTTGTCGGATCTTTGGCAACAAACTGTTCCTTGATTACGTGGCATTACGCTAGAGAGCATGTTATGGCGTATCAACTGTTGATGCCTATATTGCGCTATCTC
>MNCI01025042.1:374293-452180 GCA_015680685.1 Gnetum montanum
CACTAAGTGATCTTTTTCACTTGGGGAATAAGGCTTTGATCACCTATGAGGAATGTTTCAACCCAAAAAGTATAAAGTATGTGAAATTACCCATTATGAATTACAATTTTCACATTTACAATGAAATGTTTCCTCAAGTTTCATGGGGTGAAAGCTACATGATGAAGATTGGTTATAACATGCAAAATTTTATGGTGTTTCAACTAGTTTTAGTAAGTATCCTCCTATGGTTGTTTTCTAGGTTTTCAAGGCTTTTCTAAGGCATAATTTTGGTCATGAATTTTTGGCTATGATGTATAAAGGCTATAAAGGTTGTAACGATGTTGATGTCAAAATTCTAAATGAACTTTAGCCAACACCTTAGAGTCATTTACAGGGGCTAATTTCATCCCCAACTAGGATGCTTGGTAAAATTATTTAAGAAATTCTAAGTGTTGAAACATTATCTTAATGGTGTTTTGATTTTTCATGCAAGGCCCTGTTGAAGCCCATCTTGATTGTGGTTGCGTTGGTAGGCATCTTATGCTATATCAACCAACCTAAGGTAAAAACATCCCTCCAAGACTTGTTTCTAGAATGAGACTCACTATGGTTTTGACTAGGGACAAGGGAATTCCTAGTCTACATCCTACAAAACTTTAGTATGATGTTGTGGTTATACTTATCTGTAAATGTAGTGGGGGTTATAGTGGAGACCCTGCTACATAGATCTACAAGACTAATCATCAAGTTCATAACTGGCGATCTTGAAACCTAAGAAACAAGAAAGTTGACAAAGACTAGGGACAACATCAACACACGTTACTTGTTGAAGATCTAGAGCATACCAAAATATATTTAGTATAATGTTGATAATCCTCTAATGGTAGCATACAAAGCTCACACATTATTTTAAAAGCCACCTAGTACCATGTACTAGCTACAGAGATAAGCATGGTTATTATAGGTTTCTAATATTTTTGGCTTTACATGGTTTAATCACCTTTCTTAACTTATTGATTTCATCCACATCTTGCAAGTACAAGATTAATGAACAAGGCTTAATCAAGAATGATCAAGCCTTGGTGGTTGCCCAAACCATCTTAAGTGTATTTAACCAAGGCCCCAAGATTAGAACTATTGCATATAAGCATTTAAGAGGGGATTTTGACAAATACACCAATATCCTTAACCCTATTTACAAGAAGTGTGTAGCTACCAAAACAACATATGGCTAGTGGATGGCCCCTAAAAACCTTAGGAGGAAGGGTGTTGCTGCTGGGACCCCCACATGAGCTTCACTAAATAAGAAGAAGAAAAAGGTGAGAACATGAACAATTTGTTATGTTATGTACAATGTTTCTATGACTACATTTTGGTTTTTCTATGCATGCCTATGTTGATGCTAAGCTTTTTTTGTTGCCCTATAGGACTTTTCACTTCCTCTAACATTGCCTTATCCATTTTAGGATGCCCTAAGGATACCCTCATCCTAAAGTTAAGGTAAGGCCAACATAGAGGTGATTCAAGGGACAAATGCGTAGAATCATCCAAGGAAAAATTGAATGTGCAGGCTCACTTGCTGTTTTTATGGCACCTATCCCCTCCATCCTTGTTGTAGAGATGCTAAACGTCATTGGTTCCATTGATGTAGAAGACAATCAATTCAAAACCATAGTATGAGGCATGCTTATCATCATTCCTATCAGTGATGAGAGCTTCTATGAGTTATTTGGTGTTCCAAATAATAGGATGAAGGTTACCACCAAACCAATAAAGGAGGTTAGCCATCATGAGGAAGTTAAGAAGTGATCTAGTGCTCATAAGGACCACTCTGGGCTTGGTTTGGATGGTTTCATGAATTCCAAATCAAATGAATCTTATCCTTTATTCCAAATCTACACATTTCCCAAATTGTTATCACAAAAGAAGGTGATTAGTATTGCACAGGGATGGACCTTTAAGAAGGTCCTACCAGAGGATACATGGTTCAACTAGACAACTTTCTTAACTATAGGCCTCAAGGAGGAAATCATCAAACTTTGTGAAGATACTTCTATAATAATCCACATGCATTATGAATTTTTTATAGGTTATTTGAATAAGTTCACAAAATTCCTAGTGGTGAGGAGGGATGAACGTTTTGTGATCCAAGACCCTAACCAGCTCTCTAGGCTTTGGATAAAGCATATTTATCCTACCTTGCAGGCCTAGATCCACCAAAGTATATGGATGACTTGCTGTCTATTACCATCAAGAATTTTTATGGTAGGTGGTATGCTTCCCTTAACAACATGGGGGAGGAGCCCTCACAATTCCAGTGAATGTTAAGAAATCCCAAGAGTTGAATGCTAAGGCTGATGGGATAGCCAAGACAAAGTTGAAACGACCTGTAGAGGAAGCACCACCAACATCAAAGCCATCCACCATAAAGAAGCTTAAGTTGAGACTTAACAGGTCACATCAGGTAGTCGTTGATATGTCTTACCATGTTTTAGTGTCTAGTTATGCTATGGATATGTTGTTTTTTAATGTGATAACTTGTTTTATGTCCTATGGTTGTAAATAAGCATCAAGATGTGATAGCCCAAGTTGTTGTTGCAAAGGAGAAGCAAAGGCATGTAGATGCTACAACAAAGAAGGCACAGAGGCATGCTACAACTACTATAGTAGAGGAACAAAGGTATGCATAGAAGGCACTCTTGCACAAACATGAAGCTAAAGGGTTAGCGAGCATTGATCTAGATGACCTTGACACCTTGTTCAATGAGCCATTACTAGGTGCATCCCCCATTGTCATCCTAGGGGAGGAAGAGGAGGAGCCAAGCACACATGCATCTTAATGCTACTTATTATAACCTATGGTTTTATGGTTTTTGTTCTAACTGTTTGATGATTGTTATGCTTACAGTAGTTTTTAAGCCATAGGCATAGGCCGCTATACCTAAGTTTTGTGTGAAACGATGGGTAGAGGTTCTAGATAAGATGGAATTCACGTGTGAAGTGACCAAGGACATCATTCATCAATTACAATAGGTTGCATCCAAGATAGGTAAGAACTATGTTTTCTTTGCCCTATTTATTAAATTATAGGTTGTATCTTCATTATGACTATGTTTAGTTGTATATTGTGCTTATGGTTATATTTATTGTCATGATTTTTTTGCAGTGCCATTAGTTGCATGGGATCCAAACCATGATATGGAGTTTGATTCCTTTTAAAATATTTCCTCTAATACTCAAAATTCCCCCCTAAAGGTCTATGAAACTACCACTAATTTGGTATTTTCATGTACAAAAACTTCATGGAAGTTCCAAAGGTCCAACAAGTCCCTATGGAAGCAAGTTGTGACCTTTAGGGAGAAGAACAAAAGACAAGCAAAGAGGATCATGATCCTTGAGGACCATAAGCCCTTTGTGAAATACCAAGTGTCCAACTCAAAGAATTTATAAACAAAAGAGATCACCTAGGATTGCTACTGGAAAAACATCCATGAGAAGTTTTCCCTTGCTAGGGAGATGGTGGAGCAATGGATGAAAATGGATTTGATCTCATGAAAGGCTAAGGCCTAGAAGGATGATTGTGATTGGGTCCTATAATTAGACTAAGCACAAAAGGATCATAAGAGATAGTACAAGGTTGATAAGGAGGCATAATTAAAGTGGCTGAAGGAGGAGATGATTGAACAGTGTAGGATGGAGCTATTTATCTAGAGAACTTAGGCTAACTGTGCTTATAATTTCTTTGAAAGCACTCTCATGATGGCCAAATCTCCTACACCTAAGATCACTACAGCTGTAGGTGAGACTTCTATGGCTACGATGTCATGGAACCTACCTAACTAGACAAGTGTTGATAAGACAAACATCCTCATGAGCATTAATCTTAAAGATTTTGACTAGGCCAACATGACAGAAGATCAGATTCTTCATCATTTTGAGACTAGTCTTCAACATCTACCCCCAAAAGTCATTGAATCAAATTCCCTATAGGTTTGATGGCTTATTTTTAGTTTTAACATTTTGGTTTTCTTTAAGTTATCAGTGTTATTGTTTGGTCACTGGTTCATTTCATGTTGCTATGTCATAGACACTAGATAATGTTGGCAATCTCAATGGTGATGGTGATGATGATGATCTTCCACCTCATCATCTGGATGTTCCATTATGCTACCAAATGCCTATTGTGATAGTTTTGTTGTTTTTTAATTTTGATTATTGATGAATATTGTATTTCCAATGTCGGCCCATGTTCTAATTGTAGATAGTTTATAGTTTTTTATTATTTTAACATTTGTGTCACACAATGTCACTATGGCTATTTATGTTTAAATGTTTTAAATTTTAAGTTTCAATTCAGTTTCAGCTACATATGTTATTGATGGCTTTATTATTTTAATGTTTTGAGGTTATAAGTGTTGTAAATGACTATGTTTTAAATGGTTACGCTGGATATATTGGCTATAAGTATCTAAAATAGGTATAAGATATAGTTGTAGGCTAAAATACAAATGATCTAAAAAGATGCATGCTAGTTTTAGGCCATGGCGAGTATAGGTTGTTTAATTGTTTTGCTAGTTTAAGGCCATGGTCGACCTAGGTTGTAAGAAAACATTTATTTTTATTTTCTTGTTTTATATTTTGATATTTTTATGGGTTTTTTATGTTTGTATGCTAGAAGTAAGGAAGAAAGGATTTAATACAAATGCAAATAAATGATAAATTCTTAAGCTATGTAAAATAAACAAAATGACATAAAATGAAAAATAAAATCTAAAATTATAGGCTATTTGTACAAATGGTTAAAAGGTCACAAGAGCTTATGGTGGAAGGATCAAGAGTGTACATTATTTGTGCAAGTGCTTCCTAATCTTTGAAATATTAGGAAACATGTATGACATGTTTTGCACAAGCTTGTCTTCTCCATCTCCTTCACTAATGATATTAAAGGGAAGCTCTCCCCATAGTGTGTCTCCTAATCCATCATTGGCATCTTTGGCTTTCTTAGCCCCCTTGGGTTTTTCAACTTTGTGGTTAGGAGTTTCATTTTGAAACTCCACTTCAAACCCCCACTCTACATCTACATTGTTAATAGCTAGGCAAATAATATTGTCACCATGAATGATGATTTCACCTCCCTCATAAGGAAGGTGAATTTCTTGGTGGATTGGTAAATACATGACCTATTATTAAGCCAACCAAGGCCTATCCAAGATAAGGTTGAACCCTAGTGTTTTCTCTACCACCATGAAATCTATAGTTATCAAAACTATTCCCCTACCACAAAGTCTAGGGAGATGGACCCTTCATGGTAACTCGTGATCCATTAAAGGACTTAAGAGTGGATGTCATTGTGTGTTGTATTTGCTTAGTTAAGCTAAAATGTTCAACTATGATGCATGTAATGACACTCATTGTAGCCCCATCATCTACATTCACCTGATGAACTTTGTACTACCCAACTCATATTGTGATGAAGAGAGGGGCCCTAGTTACTTCACCATTTTAGGAATTAGCTTTAATTTCATTATTGTGAAACCCATCTCCTTGGGTGAAGAATGCTTCATCATCACATGGATCAACTCTTTATTAGTGGGCATATCCTCACTAACAAGAATTGAAGTCAACATCTTGAACATCACTTCATGATGTGTAGCAAAAGTCATGGTCAAGTCATACAGGCTTAGGATTATGTTTTCCTACTTAAGAGACTTCTTGACATGCTCCATCTCACTTAGGAATTTTTTTTCATTAGTCATGGACTTGTTGCCAGGTTGTCGTTAACTTGCTTCATGCACCCCAAAATGTGTACCTCAGGTTTAAGTTGTTGTTGTTGGCCCTCTCTTTCTCTTAAGGCTATAAGGTCTTGGGCTTCTTTGATGGAGATCTTAAACTTCTGGAGTATCATACTACCTCCATTTGATGTCATTCTATGGTGTTCAAGAGTTCCAAACAAATCTCCCATTGATTTTCCATACTAGGGAAGATATCCTTAGCATGGAAAAATGGATCCCCAATGTGGAAGAACCATGAATCTTAAATCTAAATCAATCTTAACCTCAATCAACTTTGCATGTCAGCCTCTGGGGTTGCCAGGGTCAAGGACTAGGGTTTGGTGATAGGTTTTGATAAATTTGAGCATGACTAAGTGGTTTTTGAACTTTTCCACTTCTTTCCATGTTGGGGATGGATAGCTCAATGTAGAAAATAAGGGGAAATGAGTTTTTAGCCTTCTAACATTAGTTTCTTAATGTTTTAAAGCTCCAAATGATGCCAGCAGGGTCCTAGAGCACATACAAGTTTGGTTAATGTTGTTATAAGGTAATTATGGAATTCAAATGGGTTTCCCGTTTAATTTTCATGCTAAGTAGCTTGGAGGGAAAAAATCCTAGAATGGAAACACCATAAAACTCAAATCTAGCCCAATTTTGGCTTCAATTAACCATGCATGTCAACCTTTGAGGCTATTGAGGTTAAGGATTAGGGTTTGGAGTTAAAGTGGACATTTTAAATGTTTTTAAGTCATTTTTAGACCCCCCCCCCCCACCTCCCCTTCCCCTCCTCTCTCCCCCCACCCCCCTTTTCCATGTTAGGGCTTCCATCCTTAATATGGAAAAATGAGGTGAAAGCTTTTTGGTAATTTTTATTCACTTTTAACCATGCATGTGTGTTCACAAGGTTGTTGGTGATGATGGTAAATGCCTAGTATAAAAATTTTTCTTTTCTCAAGATTGATGAGTATTTTTTGGGCTTCCCCCCTTTTTCCACACTAGGGCTTCCATGCTCAATTTGGAAAAATGGGGGAAAAGCTTTTTGATAATTTTTGGTCATGCGTGTAAGTTTCTAAGCTCATTGGTATCAGCTGCTACTATTTGATGTCAAAATTTGGTTTTTTCAAGGTTGATAAGGCAATTTTTAAACTCCCTCTGCCCACCNGGAAATATTTTTGGTTACTTTGGTCACTTTGGGACATGCATGCAAGCTTCCTAGGTTGCTAACATCAACTGCTAACATCTAATGTCAACTTTTGGTTGCTCCAAGGGTCTCTAGTCATTTTTTTAACTTCCCCCACCCTCACTTTTTTCCACACTAGGGATTCCATACTTGGTGTGGAAACTTTGGGGGAAAGAATTTTGGTCCTCTATGGTGACTTTTGAGCATACATGTGCATTCACAAGGTTACAAGTATCGCCTACTGCCATCTGACATTGAAATTTCACTATTTCAAGGGTCATAAAGCATTTTTTGGGATTTCCCTCTTTTTCCATATTAGGGATTTCATTCTTAATGTGGAAAATTTGGGAAAACCATTTTTTAGTCATTTTTTATCAATCTAGCCATGCATGAGTGCTCATAGGGTTGCTGGCATTGGCCATCAATGCTTAAGGTCAATATTTGGTTATTTTGGGGGCTCTAAGGAAGTTTTCAATCTTTTCCCCTTTTTTCCATGCTAAGGATGAAAGGCTTAGCATGGAAGAGATCCCCCTCAGTGGAAAATGTAAGATCCAAGCCAAATCAACAATTGATCGACCATGCATGTCAACCTCTGAGGTTCTCAAGGTTAATGGTCAATGTTGGGTATTAATATTTGATAGTTTGGAAGCTTTTAAGTGTCTCATGCAATCTTCCCCCTTTATTCCACACTGGGAATGGCAAACATAGCATGCATGAGATGGGGATGATATATTTGTACCATTTTTCACCCATTTTTGGGCTTCTAGAAGCTCCAGAGGGTTCCAATAGGATCTAGGGATTGTCGGGAATCAAGAAATGGTCATTAGGTCATCAATTTAGGTCATTTTAGATTCCCCCCATCTATCCTCACTAAGGGTGAAAGGCTCAATGTGGAAGAAGCCTCCCCTAGCATGGAACACATCAAGTCCTATATTTTAACTAGTTTTGACTAGGTTTGATGAGGTTCTAAGGCTACTAAAGATGCTTGAAGGGGTTCTAGGTCATGTGGGGGCCACTTTGGATCAAACTTGTGCTGGATGAGTATTGGGAGGTAAGAGTGAGAATTATCCCCTTCTTCAATTTTGGGAATGATGGCCCCAATGTGGGAATTCTATCCTTACTCATGTTTTGCCAAAATTTGAAAACCCAAGGTTTAAAAAGGTAAGTTTGGGTTACTAAAAATCAAAAGATATTATAATGCTAATGAATTTGTAGAATAATGGACATGTTTCCACACTAGGCATGGCATTCCCAATGTGGATGTATGAAATCAAGGTTGTCATAATGTTTGAAGTGTCAAAATTAACAAAAGATCTCAACATTGATGCAAATTTTGGCCAAAAGGGAAGGCACAGGGTGGGGCCCATAAATACAAAAATTTAAAATTTTTAAAAGTAAAGTTGTTTCCCCCCTTAAAACCAATGTGAACTAAACTATTTCCCCTTTTTCTTTATTGCACTTGTAGTCATGGTGCACTGAATTAGTAGCTAGGGTTTTATTTAGGTTTTAGATGGGTTTTAAGCACCAAATTTTGCAAATTTTAATCATAATTATCATTCTTTAGAAATAGTGAATTAGAGGAGATCTTTCATAGAGATTATTATGGTAGACACAATCAATATTTAGCATGGAAGCCTCCCATCTCCCCTACAACCAGCATAGAACTCCCATCATCTCCTAATTTCCCTCTTACTCAACGTTGAGCCTACCATGGAACCAAACAAAGAGGAGGAAAGAGCAAGAACCCCATGATCTAGAGGATGGACAAGTGTTGAAGGGAGTTATTAGAGGTTCTTAGGCCTATCTCCATTTAGGCCCCATCTGTCATTACTCCAAGATAGACATTTCTACCTATTTTTGCCTTTATTTTTTGTGATTTCTTTAGTTTTTTGCTTTTTAGATGTTGAGGTCATTTTCTTATATTTGCTCCCATAGAGGGATTCAAATGGAATTTTTATAAAATCCCATCTCCTATTTTGGCTTCTCCCATGCAGATCTATATATGTATCAATTTATCTTTTGCATATTTGATTTTGGAAATAGGACTTGCTATTTTGTTCTTTCTTCCAAAAATCTTATGCTATGGCTATTTTTTTCAAATCTAGGCCTTAGGACTTGTTAAAATTACATTTTAACAAAATCCTACCCTATTATTTTGATGTTAATTTAAATGGGTTTTAATGAGTTTTGGCATTGGGATTTCTAAAGTTCTGTTACAAAACAGCAAGCCAAATTTTGTATTCTTTCTTAGTAAAATGGTTGAATATTTGTGAAATTAAAGGTTATGGTTTTTTAGCTTTTCGTTTAAGCTTTCCAATGGTTGTTTTCTCATTTAATTTGGCTTTTAAATAGGGTAGTTATGGTTGTTTTCCTAACATTAGCCAATTAGGTTGTTTGTGCTACTTTTGTAATTTCATGTAGATTTGTGAACTTTTCATATGAAAACTATCACTCTTTCTGCATTTTCTAGTCATTGCTACATAGGCTTTGGCTTTAGCTTTCCAACAGAGGTGGAATCACTCCAATTGGACTTAAAATGATTTTTTTATGAATTTTTTGCTATGGCTATGTGAATCAAGGAAAAACTCATGATTGTAGTACATTACCCAAAATAGAAGTGGTTGATATGCTTAATTTTTTTCTTTTCTAGAAGAGTAAAAGCTTTTTCTATTTTAAATAAATTTTTATTATGGATTCATGGCTTTTTCTAAGTTTATCATGCCTTTTCTAAATTTGTCCATAGTTTAGATGTTTCTTCTAAACTTATGCTTATTTTTTATTTCAAATATATTCATAATTTAGACTAGAATATAGTTTTAATTATAATTTTTTGGCTATAAAGGCTATAAAATATGATAATAATTCTTTTATGGAATTTCTCAAGTTAATTTAGATTAACATTATAGCATATGAAAATGTCGGTGTTTGGAACACTGAGAGGTTGTCAAGCATACAACCTAACCTCGAGTCTGTGGGAGGGTCGTACTGGAGAGAATAGAAATGGGGTGCCCTAAGTAGTTTGGTTGATCAAACAGGGACTTACGTGGTGTCTAATAACTATTTGCAAATAGTGTTTTTATAGCGTCACATGCAGGAGTCAGAACAAGTAGGAGCGTAACATGTATAATAGCAAGAGTGTATCAACATGAGTATCTTAATGCATATTGATAATAGAAATAAACAAGTACACCAAAAATTTGAAATATATACTATAGAAAAATGAAATGGAAGTCTAGGTGAGAAAATGCACCACCCCAAGATTGTGGGAGTGTGAATTTTGATTAAATGATGTGTACAACCAGCATGCAGTGTCAAACAAGCACAACGGGGCAATGAGGCAGTATGATCACAGTCCCTAGGATGTTGCAGACATTATGCTGATAGTAAAGGAGATGGAGCTTGCTAGACTAATAGTTGTTACATTGTGTATCTGATAGGTGTGGTGCTTAACTAGATGTCACACTTAAGTGCAAGGGTGAAGTAGGTGCTGGAAATGCTCTAATGTTGAGATTTGATGCTCATCAACATTTTTTTCACCAATCTTTTACTAAAGCCAACCCTTAGAATGCTTATTACTAGGGTATTTATAGAAACAGGGTTGACAGGAGACATGGATTGGACACCACATGTCCTGGGTCCTGCATACCACGAATGTGAACAACAAGTCACGCTAGTGTGCTATGCTCAGAGTGTCAAGCTCAATGGTGCTACACTCTACAGGATATGAATGAGGATCAAAAATTTTCCAAACTATGATCATACTACCCAACCACATGTGCCAGAGTCTGAAGGACTTCCATGTACCTACAAACAATGCCAAAATGTAACTTGGAGCCTATGCTTCAGGACTACTTCTTCCCCTCTCTTCTGAGTAGGGTCAAGTGTAGGGACAACAATGGGGGTCAATAAGGGGTGCAAAAAACAAATCAGATCACTAATCTTGCCCACTAGAGAGATGCTAGAGCTAAAATGAAGGTCAATACTAAGCTCTGGAAGCTTTTTGTAGGCATCTAGAGGCATTTTCCAAGTGTTACACTGTCTATGTTGACCAACATGATGAAGCATAGCATGAACACTTAGAAAAATTTTGTGGTTTTAGCCTACTATGTTGTCTACGTTGCATAGTGTAATAGAGTGTAGCACTCATTTTTTAGTGAATTTTTTCAAACTTGAAAATGCCACTCTGGGATGTAGCAAGATAGGAAACTTTAATAACTAGAAAATGCATCTTCCATGTCAGAATAGCCTGATACCTTCTTATTTCATACTTGGAAGATTTTTGACCCTAGCACCTCTGCTATGCTATCTATGTTATATAGTATAGCAGAGCGTAGCACCAAATTTTGGATGAATTTTGACAAAACATCCAATGTTTTTACATGGGATGCTAATCACACTCTAAGGATGAAGTAGAACAAGTATCCTCGGAAGTCAAAAAACTACTAAACACACCTTCCATATCTAGTCCAACACCTAGACAAATTTGAGTCTTGAATAGCCTGCTATGCTATCTATGCTATCCAGCATAGTGGAGCGTAATAAGTCCAAAGATAGAAAATTTTCCAAATTGATTGTGCCATCCTGAGCACCTTCAACAACTCCTAGCCTGGCACTTGGATGGACTGGAAACTGAGACATGTAACAAGCTGGGCAAGCTCAAGAGCATAGCAAGCTTGATGACCTGGAAGATAGAAAATTTGCTAAACTATTTAGTCCATCCTCAATGCCCTTTTGACCACTTCTGGCTTGACATTTGTGCAAACTGGCCTTAGAAATAGATGCTATGCTGATTGTGCTGGGGAGCGTAGCAGGCAAACTTAGGAAACATTTTGCAAACATTAGGACTTCCAAGGTGCTATGCTATCTATGCTGCATAGCATAACACCAAGCTTAGAAAAATTTTTCCCAAGTTTTAACACTTAGACAACTTTTCTATTGAGTCACACGAGCCTAAAATTAGGGGTGCTTCATTGGCCTCTCTTTGTTGACATCTAGAGGATTGGTCCATAAGACATTGACAAAGAATATGAAACACCACTATGAACATGATACCAACACCATTCATTAGTTCCTACTTAGACAATGCTTTGCTATGCTTGAGATTGCCTAGGAAATGAGACATGGCAGGGAATAGGGGATAGCTTCAAGGAGATGGGTAAGGTGAACAAGGGATAGCTTGGATAGAATGGGTAGTTGTGAGATGTAATGCCACAATGGAGTATTGTCAAAGCATGATCCCTCATCGGAGTTCTTGTGAGGGAGTTAGCATGCATAGGTGTCCTTCCCTTTAGATTTCAACCTCTCGTTGAAGTGCTTAGAGATGGCCGATCCAAGGCTGAGACGATTGCAAAGTGGCAACTATGCCATTTGACATGGGCACTTGTCTTGTCTCATTTTACTTTCATTTTTCTTCTTTTCTTCTCTTTTCTTCCTCTTTTTTTCCATTTCTTTCCTTCTTCTTCTCTTCTCTTTATTTTTTTTATTACGGGTGAATTGCATAGCCACATAGGTTATTTGAGGGGATATTGGGGTATGCATGCTCAAGTAGCTAGGCTAGCCAATGTAGGTACATTGGAAAAATGTAGTGTCTCGCTATCATGGTGAAATGCATTCCTAAACAATGCCATCTAGGCTTTATCCTACAAACTCTACACAAAGAAAACAAGAGAAAACAACCACCATCTGAAATAAGGGCAAAGTCCTGCCTACCTAGGGCATTGTGTGGGTTGCGAGTGTTCTTTTCAGTTCATGTAATGTCCAAAGTAGGAAGTATAGTGTAGGCATTAGTGGTGGTAAGCTAGAAAGCTCTAGTAGCCACACTAGAAGTGAGCACTCAAGAGGCTAGGAGAAATGCTGATGCAAGTGCTCAAGACTTCTCACCAATAGGAGGAGCTAGGAAACCCAACAATATGACGAAGAATCATGCTATTGAACATTCTTCCAAAATTCAATGCTGGTTAGTGCTGGAGGATGGCAACATTGTGGCTAGTCCATAGTACTATTGGGACTCCAATGGGAAGTGTTAACAATGAGAGCTACAGTCAACATGTTTGGCGGTGATGGCGGTAGCTCCGAAAGGTCAGCAAGATGTCAAACGACATATCCAGACGATCAGCAAGATGCCAAGAATAGTGACATTGCAAATTACCCAATTCCTTAAGATCATAAATTTCATTCTGGAACTATAGTGGCCCACCCCATTTTGTTCCAAGAGGCGTGGGTAGGTGATAGAAGATTAGAAGTATTCTTGCTTGCTTGTTTTCAAGACCTTGTAGGTTGAACCATAGATGCTAGATTGCAATCCTAGTTTTAGGTCTTGGTAGATTGCTGGTTGTGCTAGTTTAAGGTCCCAGTAGACCATGATCCAATTTTAAGGTCCAAGAAGACCATGTTGTGCTAGTTTAAGGTCCTAGCAAACCACTGTGCTAGTTTAACATCCTAGTGGACGATGGCTGGCCAATTTAAAGTTATAGTAGACCATGCTATGGGTGCTAGTTTCAGGTCATAGCCCAAGGACATTCTATGCTAGTTTAACATCATAGTAGACAATCTATGCTCATTTAACATCATAGCAAACACTCTATGCCAGTTTAATATCA
Source organism: Gnetum montanum (assembly GCA_015680685.1). Lineage (NCBI taxonomy): Eukaryota > Viridiplantae > Streptophyta > Gnetopsida > Gnetales > Gnetaceae > Gnetum > Gnetum montanum. Next base: position 387,826 of record MNCI01025042.1, read on the forward strand.
TAGCAGACACTCTATGCTAGTTTAATGTCATAGCGGATGCTCTATGCCAGTTTAACATCATAGCAAACTTTCTATTCTAGTTTAACATCATAGTGGACATTTTTCTTACCTTGCTTTATTATTGATGTGATACTACATGTTAGGTGTAATACGGCTTCAGATATAAGTGGTTCATCAAATTGGCAAACTCGTTGCCATCTAAATCAACAAGCTTGAATGCTCCACTTTCATACACCTTAGTGACCAAGAAAGGCCCTTCCCATTTGGCTGAGAACTTATTTGCAACTTCATGAATCATCTTGAGGACCATATCCCCTTTCTTGATTGAGCCTTGGTGAAAATTGTGGTGGTGCTTTTTCTGTTTTTTGTCTTAATACCACTCGATGTGATTAAGCATTTTGATGTGCTCTTCTTCCATAGAGTCAAGATCAATGATTCTTAACTCATTGTTCTGAGCCTCATCTATAAAGTTTGAGAGGATCATGCGAAGCGATAAGACCTACAATTCAAGGGCCAACACCATTTCAAATCCACACACAAGACTATATGATTTTTTACCTATTGCAGTTCTGCATGTTGTGTGATTGGTCCAAAGTGCATACACAAGTTACTTATGCCATCCTCACTTGCTCTTGCTAAGCATCTTCTTCAGAAGGTTGATGATGGCCTTATTGGTGGCCTCTGCTTGGTTGTTTTCCTAAGGATAGTATAGTGAAAAAAAGGAGTGTTTAATGCCGAGGTTTTCATAGAAATATTTTCTTTCTGTGCTACTAAATTGTGGCCCATTGTCTATAATTATGTCCATAGGAAGACCAAATTAGGTTACTATATTATCCATAATGAATTTGCAAACCTATTGAGATGTGGTCTTCCTAAGGGAAATAGCTTCTACCCATTTCATGAAATACTCATTTGTGGTAATAATAAAGATATGTCCTACAGAAGACTTAGGTGTCATAGGTCCTATGATGTCTAATTCCCAACATTGAAATGACCATGTGATTTGTGTAGTGTGCAACTCTATAGGTGACACATGTATTAGATTCCCATGTCGTTGGCATATGTCACATTTTCTGACCTTGGAAATACAATCACATTTCATATAAGGCCAATAGTAGCCTAGATGTCTAATTTTTTCCACCATTGCCCTGGGAGATATATGCCCTCCACATAGTCCCCATGGACTTGTTCCACAATTCTTTGTGCTTTGCTGCTGCTAACACAAGTTAATAGTATCTTGTCATAAGATCTATGACATAAAATATTGTCACCCATGAGGAGGTATTCCCATGCTCATTTTCGTACTGTGTCCTTTTGGGCAGATGTCAAGGTTTGTGGAGGCTTTCCATGTTGTAGGTATGCTTAGATGTCATCATACAATTCTTGAGTGTGGGATACACTTACAAACGCGATACTTTTTGTGTGAATGATAGGGTTAGTGCACTCTACTATTGAAGTGGGTAAGGTAGCAAACATATTTGGTGACATGCTTAAAGCTAAAGTGGCCAATGCATCAGCTATAGCATTTTCATTGCAAGGAATGTGTTGAACATCTAAGATTGCAAATTGTTTTAGTAAGTATTTCACCAAATCACAATAAGGTTGTAAGTGTTATGCCTTACAGGCATAGACCTCAATGACTTGGTTAATGACCAACTATGAATCACCTCGAATTGCTATACTTTGAATGCCTAGCTCCTGAGCTACTAGAATGCCTCTTAGGAGACCTTTGTATTCTGCTATGTTATTGGTACAAAGAAATGTAAAGTGGTATGCAAAAGGTCAAATTTATCTAGAAGGAAATGTAATAATGGTAGCAGCACTACCACCTTGCATGGTTGAAGCACCATTAGAGTGCGAAACTACCTCGAATTCTGTAGGCATTGGGCTTATACTGCTAACATGCTCATCTGGGAATTCTGGATCTATGGTAGCCTGATCATTTATGGGTGATGCCATGAGTTGCATGGTTATTTCTTGACCCCTTTTGGATGACTATGCTACGTATTGTAGGTCAAACTCTGCAGTTATTACTTTCCATCTAGCTATTCTACTATTTTCATATATGTTGGTTGTAATGACCCTAAGTATGTTACTTTTGCAAATTTTGTTAACCTACTACAGAAGAGGTAGTGTCTCCATTTCTTAAGTGCAAAGACTAAGGCAAGATAATTATTTTCCACATCATTGTATTTTTCCTCATGAGCTATTAGCACATTACTCAAGTAGTAAATAGGAATTTCAGAACCATCATCTCTCTTTTGACAAAGTAAAGAAGTAATGGACATGTCTGAGGTTGCGAGGTAGATGTAGAAAGGCTTGTCTCTTTGTGGAGGGTAGATAGTTGGAATATGAACCAACTCCTTTTTCAAGTTGTCAAATGCTTCTTGGCATTGATTTGTCCATTTGAAGTTAACACCCTTTTTGAGTAGGTGTTACATTGGGTGTAACTTATCAGTCAACCTAGTAATAAATCTATGTATAAATTGTATTCTACCTTGCAATCCACATAGCTCTTTAAGGTTTGCGGCTGGTGCTAAGTTAATAATAGCCTTGACCTTATCACGATCTATGTGTATTCCTGTTTCTGACACTACAAAGCCCAACATGTGACCAGTTTTAATGCCGAAGATACACTTTTTGGGATTAAGGCAAACATCATGTCTACGGCAACGTTGAAGGACTAGGTTCAAGTTATTTGCATGGTCATGAGCATTTTTAGACTTAACTGCTATATCATCAACAAAGTCATTTAGTTGTTCTAGAAGATAGTCACTAAAGATGTAGGTCATGACATATTAGTATGTTTCTCTAGTGTTTTTTAGTCCAAATGGCATCATTGTATAGTAGAATGTCCCCCAAGGGGTCATGAAAGTAGTAGCAAGTTGATGTTCTAGGTTTATATGAAGGATAACAAGGCATGGCTAGCTATAGTATCAACAAGTCGGTCAATACTGGGCAATGGGAAATTATCTTTGATGGTTTCCTTGTTTAAGTCTTAGAAGTCTATGCAAATGCATATATCCCTAGTTTTCGTAGGGACAACTATGATGTTGCATAATCAACTACCTGGATGAACCTAGCCTAATAGAGCTTAGTGATCTCATCATGAATGGCTAATGCAATCTCTAGCTTGATTTTATGAGCTTTTTGTTTGACTAGCTTGACACATGGATCTAAGATGATGTTGTGTTGTATTATGTGTGGGTCTAAGCCCAACATTTCTTCAAAAGATCATGAAAACACTTTGACATTATCGTTAAGGACTCTAGAGATATTCTGCTGGATTTGTGGCTCCAATAAAGAGTTAAGTTTCAAAATTCTCACCTCACCCTTACATGTTGTTATGGGGATTTCTATGAGTGGATCTTCAATTACATCACTAGCTTCTAAATCTAAAGCTTGGACCAGATGTTCTTTCCAATCTAGTGATGTTTCTAAGGATGCTATGTTGGTGTTACAAGGAGGCGATTCAAAGTCCAAAAGCTCTATGTTCATGCATCTCATGAGTCTACCATGGGGTCCAATTAAGATTAAAGGTGAACGAAGATTCTCATGTGTGCTCATTTTCCCAAACGATCCTACAAAATGACCAAAAAACAAAAAAACATCAATTGGTACATGTCTAATAAGGCAAAATGAAGCAAAGTATTAAAATTAGGAAAATATCACTATAAAAAGGTAACTATGTAGTATCTCAAAATGGCTAGTTTAAGGTCTTAGCAGACCATGACTATGCGTAAGGTGTAAATAGAATTTTAAAATTTCTAGTTTAAGGTCTTAGTGGACTGTGACTATGTGTAAGGTATAAAAAAAATTTCAAAATTGCCAATTTAAGATCTTAGTGGACAATGACTAAGTGTAAGGTGTAAATAGAATTTCAAAATTTCTAGTTTAAGGTCTTAGCAGACCACCACTATGCATAAAGTGTAAAGCTTAAGCCAAACTTGATAGGTTTGGAGTGTGGGGTTGAGCTAAATGTTCCTTGGACAAGCAAGAAAAATGTAAAAATTTTAAAATGTAAAAAAAAAATTGAGAAAACCTATGTTACGCTGCACAGGACATGGGGTGTTCTGCGTTATGTGCAGGACAAAGAGCATCCTATGTTACGCGTGGAACATAGAGCATCCTGTGTTACACGTGGGATGTGGGACATCCTAAAAAAGTGACATGTTATGTAAACCTAGAGGGTATAAATAAGGGTTTACCTATGGTAAACCTGTCATTTTCACCATTAGAGCTAACAGTCTAGAGCGTAGCATATACAAAGCGCAACAACTGACAAGCCAGAGCTTGATAACAAGACAATGGCACACAGAAGTGAGCATAGATACCAGGGCCTTGCTAATGTGGATGAAGGCAATCACACCCTATGACGTCTCCCTAGGGCATGCATTGAAGAGCATTAGGAGGGCACCATCTACCAGGTACGTCATCACATTACCTCTCCCCTCCTTGTTTTTTGTTGTTTTTTCTTAAGGAAATTCTTGAGGTTTTGTGGGTTTTAGAGTGTTTTAGAGGGTAGCCTGCATGGAGCAAGAACCACCATTGCTACTTCCTGCACCATGATTGCCATTACCACTATGACTACTATGCTATGGCCACAACCCCCCACCATGGCCAAGAACGGCATAGGCACCATAGATCATACACATTTTTTTGGGTTTCAATGGTGATCTGGGTTGAGATAGTAGGCAAGGGTTTTGTTACAGGCTTTTGGGTGTAGGGAAGAGCAAGGTGAGATAAGGGTTTGCTGCATCCGGCACGGTGGTACAAAATAGGGGTTTTACGCATCCTATGTAGCGTAATGTGGGGGGGGGGTTTGGATACTACACATTCCACATTTCATGATAGGCTTTTTGTGTGTTCCACATAGTGGAGTAGGGCAAGGGTTTTGCAAGTGTCCCACATCAGCTCTCAAGCTCTGCAATGTCCTTGATAGTGTATCTAGATTTTTCCATTACTACTTTCCTGGGAGCATGACTAAGTTTTTGTACATTTTCTAATTAAGTATAATTTCTATGCTACATGGGATACAATTGCTATGCTATGCGGGATTCCATAGTTGCTATGCTACGTGGGACGCGAGGGGCATGATGGACACTTAAACAAAATTTTTTCCATTACTTGTCTTATTGTTGTTACACTCCATGGGAACATGACAAGTACTTAGAAAAAGTTTTTCTCTAGGACTGTCATACTCTATGGGAGTGTAACCAACGCTTAGAGAAATTTTTTCTTTAAAACTATCATGCTATACAAGAGCGTGATCAACACTTTAAAAAATTTTTGTTTCCAAACTGTCACGCTCCACGGGAGTGTGACCAAAACTTAGAAAAATTTTCGAGAGAAAAACGAGAGTTCTTTTTTTTTTCTACAGCCTTATGACTAACGTTTTTTTTTTTTTCATATAACAGCTTTGTGACTTAAATGGAACTCCAGATGGATGGTTGAAGTTGAAGATGTGCCTAAACTCCCTCTAGAAGCAATAGAGGTGCCTCATCATATATATGATGAGATATGACAAGGCACGAAAATACATGCTACACTTGGCATGGTCATTTTCAGAGTGTAGATGCATAAACAAAGACCTCTGGAAACAAGTTCAAAAATTGAAAAAAGAAAAGACAAGTAAGGTAGCTAAGCTACATGATTTGCAATCATAGAATGAGTTCTTGATGGCCTATGAAAACTCAGATGATAGCTAGCATACGGCCATCATTGATTATGCCTGATATTGGTTGATCGTAAGGGGCAAAAACAAAGCCATGCATGAAGTGATTGAATAATGCCTGCAAATGGATCTCTTGGCTCAAAAGAACCAAGATTGGAAAGATTATAGTGCTAAGGTATATGAATGAGGGCAAGCACAAAAGAATCATAAGCACATGTAAAAAATGGAATGTGCTACTTACCACCAAAAGTACAAAGATGAGTCCATAGAATGTTGAGGACATGAGCTATTCCTTGACGCGATTAGTGCTAACCAGGCCTATAATAGATTTTTGAAGCATTTAGTGATCGGTGAATTCCTAGAAATGGAAATGACCATGCCTTTTGGGGAGGCCACCTCTGCTACATTTTCTCTAGGGCCACCCACATGGAAAACTATGGAGAAAGGGAAAATCTTAATAGGCATTGATTTAGGGGAGGAAGACTAGGAAAATTTGACTAAGGAAGAAATCCTCCAGTGCTTGGAATCTGGCCTTAGCAGAATACCACAAAAAATGGATGTGGGCCCATCTCAGGTTAGTTAAGTTTACTTTATTACAATTTATGTCATGATAGCCTCATATGTTATCATGCTTACTCATTGATTTATTATTTTGTCCTTGGTTTATGCAGGATCCAAATGAAGATGCAGGACCTAGTGGAGTTCCTAACCCAATGTAAGGAGAGAATCCATAGCCCATACATTGATATTTTAAAATATTTGAAAAGTAACCCGATTGTTGGGCAATATTGTAACCTTGAATGTGGACATAATTTTGGACTATGTATTACACTTACTATTTAATAACGAGTATGATGCTCATTCCATTTCTTTTGCTTGGAATTTTTGTTCATGTAGTTACGCCCCTTGTGGACCCCGATGCTGTAGTTTAAGACCATTTCAGGCCACGTTGTAGTTTAAGGCCATTTCGGGCCATGGGTAGTTTAAGGTCGTTCTAGGCCATGGCTAGTTTAAGGCCATTTCTGGCCATGCTATAGTTTAAGGCCATGGCTAGTTTAAGGTCATTTTAGGCCATGCTATAGTTTAAGGCCATTTCGGAAAATGGCTAGTTGTAATAAAGAATTGGTTACCAATTTTAGGCCTTGGTGAGCCATGTGATAGTTTAAGGCTGTTCCAAGCCATGCAATAGTTTAAGGTCATTCTGAGCCATGCAATAGTTTAAGGTCATTCTGAGCCATGCGATAGTTTAAGGTTGTTCCAAACCATGGTTCTATAACTAACTCAAAAGGTAAAAATAATGCAAAATCGAAACTATACTAACAAAAGCATTAAGAATAAGAGAAGTAAAGGAGTAAATTAGGGACATGCCCTAATCACGTAAATGTTTCCTAACCCAATGTGGGTTAGGCGAGGCATAGGACCTGGAAGACTTGAGATGACACCCTTCTAAGTTATCATCTACTACTAAAGAAGGAAACTCTACCCATGTAGTTTCCTCACGCAAATTGTTAGTTTTGCTTGGTTCACTTACTGAACAACATTGGGTTTTATCACACATGGATGATGCATCTTCGAAGACTTCTATCTCTAACCCTTGCTCTATATCTATATTGTTAATAGCCCGAGGGGCTACATTATCACCAAAGATTACCACCTCTCCACCCACATAGGGTAGGTGGATCTCTTGGTATATAGGTGAAGAGACAACCCTTAATTGGGCTAACCAAGATCTTCCCAAGATTAAATTCAACCTAGGCATCTCTTCTATCACGATGAATTTTGCATTAGTGGAAAATTGATCCGCTACCACAAAATTGATAGTGATGGTTCCCTTGACCATAGTGCATGTCCCATTAAATGACTTCAAACAAGAAGTTTTTGTGGGCCTAATTTGATCCACTAGGCCTAGCTTGTCAACAACAGGGAATGGAATTACGTTGGTTGTGGCCCCATCATCAACATGCATCCTATGAATCCTGTATTGACCTACACAAATTGTTATAAATATAGGGGTAGTGGTTACTTGACCCCTTTTAGGATCATCTTTAATGGCTTCATCATGAAAAGTTAAAGGGATTGATCATGGTTCTTCAGCCACAAGTGATAGCATGACAACATTGATGGCTCTTTCCTCTGCTAGCATATCTTCCTTAACAAGAATAGATGCCAACATGTGAATTAAAGCCTCATGATGCACCAAAAAATTCATTATTAAATCTTACAAACTTAAAGTTGTACTTTTTTTGTTTTTAAAGCTTTTCTAACCTATGTGAGTGCGTCTAAGAAATCCTGTCCACCATCCAGGTGTTTGGTGATTTTTGTTTCCTCTATACATCCTAAAAGATGGATTTCCCAAGGGGGAGGAGACGAGGCTTTTGGTTGAACTATGGGCTTTTGACCCTCAGGTGTTGATTGTTGCATGTGTGTGTGGATGTTGGTGGCTTTTTACAATAAGGTCATGGGGACTGCTGACAAGGGGGTGGGCTAGGGGGGGCCTAGTGCAGTGCATTTCCTAGTCATCTTATCTACTAGGAATTCATCATGTCTCCTTGGGTGAGAAGGTTGTGATGTAGTTCCCATCACTAGACTCTAGATAGATTGAGAGTCTATATGTTTTGACATCCTTATAACAAAAGGTGTCCAAGTTGTTGTAGTAGCATGTTGGGGGGCCCTAACTACAAAGTGTGTGACGGGCCTCTGTGGCAATACCTTAATGACAAAAGAGGCTTGTGGCCTAAGTGACACTGAAGCTTTGGCACCATGAGAAGGTACATGAACCACAAATGATTCATGTGTTGACTCTACATTATCATCAACATTAATAGTGTTAATGGTATATTTTCTATTACTAGTGTTCAGTGGGTCCTTATAGATGTTCATCGATTGTTTCTCTAGCTGAACAGGACTATTTTCATGAAGGATCAACTTACCCTAATCAATCATAAGAAATAGTCCTGTTCTCTAGCTGAACAGGACTATTTTCATGAATTTCATCTTTTAATGCTAAGAAATAATTTGTGTCGTGGCCACACAATTGGTGGTAGTTGTAAAATCGATCCAGCCTAAAATTTTTGGGTACTTGAGGCTCATTACGCATAGCTACAGAGGGGTCCCAAAAGATCTCACAGTACCTCTCATGCTGCTTGTGGGCATCTTCTGAAATTTTCTTATATTGAATACACCCGACACTAAGTAATTGATCTAAAAGCTATGATGGCTTAATTGACAAAGGGGTGTATTTGAAGCAATCCTTATGCTCAAAGTTTGACCTCAGTGAAGTTTGTGTTATGGCTATTAACATCGTGGGTTGGTTGGTCCCTGCATTACTAGAGCTCGACATCTTGTTGGTGGTGGCTAAGGTCTTAGGCACCTTAGCCGCCTATTTTTTGTTGTTGTTTTTGTCTTCACCTGCCACAGTAGCCATAGTGGTTGTAGTGGCCTTCCCCTTTTCTTTATCTTTCTTTGCATGTGTAGTCTCGTAAGTTATGTAAGTGGGATATCTGCTAGCCTCAGCCACATCTTGTATGCTTTTTATCTAAGCAAAGGCTTGGCTAAGGGAGTGTGGTGCTAAATAGTATAGCTTAGAATTGATGAAGTAATTTACAACACCCTTAAAAATGGCCAGTAGATGGGCTTCAGCAATCAGCTCATGAATCTCCTTTAAGGCAACACTCCAACATTGTATGAATTTCTAGAAAGGTTCTAATGCTTCTTGTTTAACATTCATGAGTTGGTCTAAGGTAGCTTCTAGCTTCAAGTTGTACTTGAAGCAAGTTACAAACTAACTTAGCAACTCTTCCAAAGATGAAATAGAAGCATGTAATACTAGTGTAAAGCTTTGTCAATCAAGGACATGGCGAAGACACGAATGATTTCATGCAGCCACAGTTGCAGTAATAAGGACTCAAATCAAAAAGTAACTAGGTGGGAATTTGGATCACCCTCTCTATTCTATTTTGCAAGTTGAGGAAGCTAAATTATGGGAGGCAACGTGAGCGAAGGCATGATGGAACTAATAGGATCATCCTGATAAAAGTCCATTACATGGACTATTTTAGAGTTGGTGGCTTTAAGCTGCTTGACTTCATCGATGAGGGTTTGAATAAGCTAAAAAGATTGCTCTAGACCTAGAGGTGTTATGGAAGGTTGCATTAGTTGGACTACCCATGGCACCGTCGGAGCATCCATCATTGATGGTGCTATTGGTGTAGCTATCATTCCCATTGGGGGTGCTATCGAAGCAGCTCCCATCGGTGGCGCCATCTAAATGGCCCACAACCTTGTGGGTGGTGCCACCAGAGTGACTACCATTGATGGTTCTATGGGAATGGTTACTTTTCCCATTGCTAGAGTATCCCACAACCACATATTTGGTTGCACCATATGTAAATCTTGATACATTTGGGGCTACATATACTGTAGCATCTGAGACAACTAGACAGTAGGAAAGGACGTTGCTACCCATCATGCAGTTGAGGTTGAAGCTACTGCTAGCGGTGGGATTAGCATAGAAGAGGTCACAAAAATAGGGCTTATTTGCAGTTGCAATGTAGGCACAATATGTACATATGGCAATGTAGGCATCATAGACGTTGGATACAAAAATTAGATAGACTACAAAGGACTAATAAAGGGAAAGAAGGTCAAAGGCCCTACATGTTGTTGTGTTGATAACATTTGATGGCTACCTATCACCAAGGAAGGTTTGGGCTATGGAAGCATTGTAGCTATGGAAAAATAGTTGGAGGATTATGACTATGAATACAAAAGTGGACTATGAGGCTGAGGCATAGAGCAAACCGTCACCTTGGGAATGGGATTCAAAATCTTCTCATCCATCGTGGAGGGGCTCATCATAGTGAGACAATGTGTCTTGCTCTTTTGACCCACTCAGTTGAATAAGTTGATTCAAAAGCCATTAGAACATTTCAGTAAGTGGTATAATTGCATCAAGAGTGGGAAGGAAATCCCTTCCATTATGGTAGATGATTTCAAAATTGCGCTTTTCTTTGAATTCTTGGTGGTCTAACGATTGGCCTACCTGGATCTTTGCATAGAAGAAGTTGTATCACTCCTCATCACATGTCATGCATTCAGGAAATTGATATTGCAGTTGAAGAGACTGTTGTTCTAGTGGCGTTGGGCTAAGCGAGTGCTCAAAATCCACCACATGTTACAAGGGATGAGCTTCCTTCAAGCTCAAGGTGGCAACTAAGGTGCTAGGTGGCTTCATTTTTACAATGTTAAGAAGGACATGAAAAGTATAGAAACTTGTGAGAAATGGTGGTATATACTAAATTTTAAGCTAAAATGCTTAAGTAGGTAAGGTGCACAGAAAATGATGAAAAAATAGTAGTTTGTGATGTTATTCTTGTTGTGCTATGAGGGACTATCACACTTACAGGGTTGTCATGCTATATAGAACACAGAGCTTGATGCAGCACATGGTTTTGGGCTTTCTATCCTGTGGGGTTCCAGGGGAATCGTCAACTAGGACCAATCTGTACCAACCGAAATGTAGACAACTTCTGCACTAGCCTATGATCCAATGACTACCATGGTAGGTTCACAGGGGTGTTATGTCTATGCTAGCCTATTGCTAGTGATAGAGGTACAGAAAGCAAGTAGGACTACCCATGGCACATAGAAGAAACATGGAGGTTCATGCCCTCCTTCTAGCCCTAAAAACTATAGCATCTAAAAACATCGATGGCTGGAACACTGAGAGGTTGTCAAGTGTACAGCCTAATGCCAAGTCCATAGAAGGGCCATGTTGAAGAGAATGGAAATGGGACACCCTATGTAGTCTAGTCAATCAGACAAGGACTTACATGGTGTCTAATAACTATTTACAAATAGTGTTTTTACAGCGTCACACACGGGAATCAGAACAAGCAGGAGCGTAACATGTATAATAGCGAGAGTGTATCAACATGAGTATCTTAATGCATATTGAAAATAGAAATAAACAATTACATCATCAATTTGAAATATATGCTGTAGGAAAATGAAATGGGAGTTTAGGTGAGAAAATGGACCACCCTAAGATTGGGGAAGTGTGACTTTTGATTAAATGATGTGTACAATCGATAATGCAATGTCAAACAGGCACAACGGGGCAACAAGGTAGTATGGTTATAGTCCTTGGGATGTTATGGATGTAGTGCTAACAACAAAAAATATGGAGCTTGCTAGATTGATAGTTGTTACACTGTGTAGGTAATAGGTGCAGTGCTCAACTAGATGTCACACTCAAGTGCAAGGGTGAAGCAAGTGTTGGGAATGCTCTAATGCTGAGATTTGCCACTCATCAACTTTTTGTTCACAAATCTTCTGCCAAAGCCAACCCTTACAATGTTGATTACTAGGGTATTTATAGAGACAAGGTTAATAGAAGATGTGGATTGAATGCCATGTGTCCTAGGTCCCACATAGCACTAATGTGAACAATAAGTTACACTAGCATGCTATGCTCAAATTGTCAAGCTTAATGATGCTACGCTCTACAAGATAGGAACGAGGATCAAAAATATACCAAACTATGATCATAATGCCCAACTACATGTGCCAAAGTCTAAAGGACTACCATGTACCTACAAACAATGCCAAAATGCAACTTGGAGCCTACACTCCAGGACTACATCTTCGCCCCTCCTCTGAGTAGGGTCAAGGATAGGGACAACTTTGGGGGTCAATAAGGGGTGCCAAAAACAAATTAGACTACTAATCTTGCCCGTCGAAGAGATGATAGAGTTGAAATGAAGTTTGATGCTAACCTCTGGGAGCTTTCTGGAGGCATCCAAAGGTGTTTTCCAAGTGTTATGCTATCTACATTGCCTAGCATGATGAAGTGTAGCATGAACACTTAGAAAAATTTTGTGGTTTCAACCTGCTATGTTATCTATGCTACACAGCGTAGTAGATCATAGCACTCATTTTTCAGTGAATTTTGTCAAACTTGGAAATTCCACTCTAGGATGTAGCAAGATACGCAACTTTAGCAACCATAAAATACATCTTCCATGTTAGAATAGCCTAATACCTCCTTGTTTCATACTTGGAAGATTGTTGACCCTAGCACCTCTACTACGCTATGTAGCATAGCAGAGAATAGCATCAAATTTTGGATGAATTTTGACAAAACTTGCAATGTTTTTACATGGGATGCCAATCACACTCCAAGGATGAAGTAGGAAAAGTAGCCTCGGAAGTTAAAAAAATTGTTAAACACACCTTCCATGTCTGGTCCAACACTTAGACAAATTTGAGTCCCGAATAGCCTGCTACACTATCTATGCTATGCAGCATAGCAGAGTGTAATAGGCCCAAAGATAGAAAATTTTCTTAACTATTTTTTCCATCCTGAGCACCTTTGAAAAATGCTAGCCTGGCACTTGGGTGGACTAGCAACTGGGACATGTGTCAAGCTAGGCAAGCTAGAGAGCATAGCAAGCTTGATGGTCTAGAAGATAGAAAATTTTCCAAACTATTTAGTCCATCCTTAGTGCCCTTTTAATTGCTTCTGGCTTGACATTTGTGCAAACTAGCCTTGGAAATAGGTGCTATGTTGATTGTGATAAGGAGCATAGCATGCAAACTTAGGAAACATTTTGCAAACATTAGGACTTCAAGGTGCTACGCTATCTACACTACACAGTGTAACACCAAACTTAGAAAAATTTTGTCCAAGTTTTGACACTTCAACAAATTTGCAATTGAGTCACAGGAGCCCGAAATTAGTGGTGTTTCAAACATCTAAGAGCTTTTTCCAAAGTCTAATTTTACCTCTAACTTATGAATTTTTTTTTCCTAAATTTATTGAGAAATTCCAATTGGTCATGATGCAAGGATATGCAAGGTTGTAATAATGCTTTCTTGTGAATTCACTTAGACTAATTTAGATAAACACCTTAGAGCTTTTTATATAGGCTAATTTCACCTCCAACTAGATGTTTTATCTAAATTTTCTAAGTAACTCTAATAGGTCATAATGTTTTTGATTTGTTTCATGTAGGGTCTTCTTAAGGCCTATTCTCATTATACTAGAGTTGATTGGCAGTTTGTGCAACATAGGTCATCCCAAGACCAATAATCCACCACACAAAATGTCTCTTGGGAAGTTCTCATTATTATCATTTTAGCCTAGGGCAAGCAACTTCCTTGCCTACCTCCTTAGGAACTTTAATGTGATGTTGTGGTCACACTTGTCTACAGATGTAGCTGAGGTTGTTGTGGAGACCCTATTTCCTCAAGCATCTAGACTAATTACCAAGTATATTACCAATAAATCAGTTCCTAAGACCACATGTGGACCTGTAGATGTAGTAAGTTCATGCTACCTTTTGGAGATCTAGATGATGCCATAGTATAGTTAATATAATATTGACAATACCCTAATGGTGACACATAGAGCCCACACATTTTTCCAAAACCCACCTAGCCTTTTGTATCATCTATAGGGGTAAACATGATTATTGTAATGCTTTTATGGTTTTTTCTTGATTACCTTACGTAACTTCATTAATTTAACTTCTTTCAAGTACAAGGTTAATCATAAATCCTAGCAATGGCTCAAGCTACTTTGGATGAATTCACCAAGAGTCCTCAAATCAAAGTTTTTGTGTATTAATAGTTAAGAGAGGACCTTGATGAATTCACCAAGAGTCCTTAAATCAAATTTGTATGAGTCTCTTGATAGTATTGATGATCATGAGCCCCTCTTATTTCCTACTAGTGTTTAGGATGCCAAACAACAATGCATGGAGGTTAAAGGGGTAGCTAGAGAGAAACTTAAAAGGCCTATGGAGACACCCCCAGCATCAAATTAGCCTACCTTGAAGAAGATTAAGTTTAATTTTAAGCCATCATAGCAAGTAATTGTACATATTCTTTGTTTAACTTTGGCTATTTCATGTTTTAAAATGTTTTGGCTACTTTAAGGTTCTATGTCTTAACTAGTTTTCTATGTGTTATGCTTGTACATGAGCATCTGGTTATAATAGCTCAAGCTACTATAGAGGTAGAAAAAAGGCATGTAAAAGAGAAACTCCTAAAGAAACCTATGGTTGAAGAACTTGTTGATGCAGGTATAGATGATCTAGATGCCTTATTTGATGAGGCAATACTAGGTACCTCTTCCTTTATCATACCAAAGGAGGACCTCTTCCTTTGTTCTTTACTCTTTGTACTAACTGGCTATATGTTATTGTATTTTATGCCTCATGAGACATTGGTGACAATAGTGGAAAGGGTGGGAATGCCCACCACTTCCTCCTCTAGATTTCACTCAATAACCTCCTTTAGTTTAGCTTGTTGGCTATTTATTTTTGTCTTTATGTTGATGCCTATGGTTATCTAGAACTATGTTATGGATGGTTATTCTTTGGCATCATTTCTACACATTGTGGTTATGGCTACATGTTATTGAATTTTTAATTTAAATTTGAATATTAGTTTTATTTTGGATATATGCATTTATAGTAGTAGTAAATGTTGCAAACCTTGAAAATAGCTATGTTGATGTTTTTGATTATGGCTAATCGATGTGATAGTAGGATAAGCAAAGAGAGATATAATAATAAGAGGAACGTTTGCCAATTTTAAGCCATCATAGGCACAAGTTATATTATGTCATTATGGCTATGTTGTTATTTTAACATCTTAGCAGATGATAATGCCATTTTAAGGTCATAGTAGACCATAGTGCCAGTTTTAGGTCTTAGCACACCATAATGCTAGTTTTAGGCCTTAGCAAGCCATAGTGCTAGTTTTAGTCCTTAGCAAGCGATGAGTGGCGAGGTACCCCTACACTCAACCATATGAATACGAGTGTGTATGCTCAATCTGGTCAAACTCCACAGATGGACTAGTTGTAACACCTAGATATTTATACATTGATTGCAATTCACTTACTTTCCACTTGGACAAGTTGTAGCTTTGTCACGTATAGTTTAGTCTAGAATGAGGCATATGATGTTGTCCTAATTCTATGTTACTCATAATAATAGAAAAGATAAATTGATTAAACTAATAATGGAAGAAAAACATAAATTAGCATATGGTGATGGTATCTGTCATTAATCATTCATGCACATCTTGGACTTTGTGGAATTACTACTGGGTGTGCCAAGTACTCACACCTAAACACTTGTGATTAAGGCATATACATTTCACTTAATGACAAGAAAAGTAAATAATAATAAAGAAAACTGTTAACTAAAGAAGGCATGAAATAATTAAAACAAAAAAAATTAATCTAAGTGAATGCTGCAATGATGAAAGTAGTCTTGATCCTTATTTCTAGTCATGCATGTGTCCAAGTATGTCACACTCAAACAAAGGTACCGTGCAATTACAAACGTTACACTACAGGAATGCACTAGAAATAACTAGCTTGAAAGAAAGAAACTAAAAACTAAAAACTATACCAAAAGAGCTAGAAAAGAACTTCCCTAAAAGTTATCAACTATGTGCCTAAGTGAAATATTTATAGGCTAACATAGGAATCATGATATCATGTATATGATATCATATTGAGGCCACAATATCACGTACCTGATATTGGGTACCCAATATCGTGGCCTGGCAAACTGCAATTCATCATACCCCCACAACTAAATAAAAATTGGTCCTCAAGTTAATACAATGAGCAACAAGCCCCTTACAAAACATTATGAAGGTATGAGATTATTGACTACTATTAACTAACCATGCCATAGTATGGAAAACACAACACTTGGACACAAAACACAAAATACAAAATGTTGGAATTCATGTGATTCCCAGAAGTGGTGGCTCCTCCATTGGTGCTTTCCCTTTGTTTCGTACTATAGGATTCTAAGATTGATGATGTGTGAGAATCACCTATAGTTTCTCTTCTTCCATCCAAGGATCATGCATAGTCCATGCTAATTTCCTAATGTTTGATGAAACTAGCAGCTCACACAAATACGATAGTTATGGAAACATCTACTTCACTTTGACATACCATGAATCCAACTATCATTGTTTCTTCTCATAGGCTCTAGCTTAATGGCTATCTATTTCTCAAGCTTATTTCTTGGGCACCTTGTTGTTAACATGGCTAAGTTGGCATATCGTAGATTTTCCAACTTCATGTACTCCATTAAGTCTTGAGTCTGCAAGTCCTGACTTTTCAATTCTACTTAGTGGACAAAGGCATAGGTATCCAATATGGCTCACCAGTCAATGTGTTGAGCACTAAAAGAGTTAATGTGAGTCTTAGCCAAATAGATCTCCTTTTTAATTATTTCTTTGTACATCCCCACCTAATCATGAAAGTGATCTTTCAACTTCTCATGCTTCTTGGCCTCATTCTTTCACGCACTGATCTTTATTGCCATCTTTTAACAGATGGTGTGAACCTCCTCCATAGAAAGGGTTCTATTTTTCCTAGCCAAGTGATTCATACCTTGGTTGACTCACTAATTATTCTCACATTTGTTGAAAAATTTCTTTGAAAACATTCTTCTATTTCTCAATTATCATCAACCGAAGATTTTTAGTAGCAAGCTATTTATTCTCCTTTTGTAGGGCCTTAAGAGCCTTAGCATGTGCATAAATTTGAGTTTTTCCCTTGGAAGCATCCCAATTAGCCTATTCTTTTTCCTTCGCCATCTTTTTATTCTCTTCCAATAGTTTATTTAGATGCTCATTTTTTAAAACATCCAATTGGTTAGATGCAATGAATTAGGAAGGATCCCTTCATTTAGCTTGTAGGAAGACAAGGTTTTCTTATAGTCTTTACAGCTCCACTTCTACATGCTTGGCCCTAACTTCAACCATGACCTAACTTCAACCATGATCAATTTTCCTTTAGCTAAAATGAGGTCTAATTCTACTGGTGTGACATCTTGAGGGATGTCAAACAAAGAATCATGACTTATCCTATTTGTAGCAAGTAATCCAAAACATCCTCATGTTCTGCAGGAGTCATTAAAGAACCAGCCAAAACTTGAGCATCACATGCTCTCGTGAAATCTACCAGTGGCATAACAAGAACATTAGAGATTCTTTGATGTGGTTTGTGACCACCTCTACTACGCCTACCACATCCTGGTGTTGCATGACAAAAATTGTGGCACCTTCACTAGTTTCTAATCTGACTTGGAAGGATGTGGCATTCCCAAAGATTTGCTAAGACCACTGGGACTCTCTTTTTGAAATCAATAAAATGTGTCCACTTGTGGGATCAACCAAAATAGTGGGCTACATGACATTCTCAATGACCCTAAATAAATTCTTGGCATCATGAATTCCCCGACTGACCCTCTCAAAAATGGTTCTAAGGTGACTAATGGATGATCAATAGTCCTATTGCAGCAATGGCAATTATTGGACCTGCTATTTTTTGGGTTGTGTGTTGGGCCCTACTTCCTGTTGTTGGCTATGCCTTACTATTTGAGGCATAGTGGGCCCAATTTTTCTCTTCTTCTTTCTCTAATTGATCACCAATGTCTTTCCTTGGATCGACAATTTTAGTTCAACATACGAAGCATTTTGGACTTTTTTAAGAACATCATTTGTATAGCCCAAAATTCTAGCACATCTACATAGCTTCTTGATGAGATAAGGGAAATGCAAGGTAAGCTTCCATGTCTTTCTTTCTTCAAATTGCCTTAGTATTTCCATCAAATGTGAATGGGGTAAATTTGCATGAAATTTTTCCATCAAAATTGCACTACCCTGCATCACATAAGTAGATAGTTTGTTTAAGACTTTGGTGGGGAAAATATGATAAGTGCCAATCTTGAAGTAAATCCTCTCTTCGAAGGTTGATTCTCCATAAGCTTTATTTTCTTTGTTGTAAGCCCATTTCAACCATAACTTTCTTACATCTGTGTCCAAGCGAGTGGATAGATGAGCAACCTTTGATCCATCATTTGCACTATTTAATACCACTGTAATGGCCCTTGTAGAGAAATCAATGAGAATGCCACCTACATTGGAAATGGTGCCTTCTTTTTTTCCATGCCATAGTTGTTATGTCTCACCCAAATACTAATCACCACATTCTAAGAGAATGGGCCACAATAAAGATGCCTTAAGTTGAGTCTGTCCTTGTTCAGGGGCAAACTCAGTGAAAGGCCCAAAATTGAGCTCCACGATCATGGCTAAGAAGGTGGACTTCTTCTGAATGGCTTGGAGACATTCTAGGGACAATATGAGACATTGCCCTAGTTCTGGGGCTCTAACTTCTCCATCTTCTTCATGGCCATATTAGACTATCGCAAGGGTTTCCTAATCAATGTTGAATAAGTGTGTTTCCTACTCTACATGTCTTACATGAGGTCCCTGGAATTTTCCTCCTCATGGGAATTTAGCTACTCTTTGCAAAGGTCCTACTTGATCTCCTCCTTTTGGGGCCATCTATAATCAAACAAAGATCAACTATAATTAAGGTTTTGTAGAGAAATTTTTATCAACTCATACCTTACTCATTACCTTAGTTAACAATCCATAATTACATAGTGTGATTTTAGAGTTAGAAATATTTCTGTGAAGTGGCTCCAAAAGGTGTTATTGTTGACCTTACATCATTGGGTTTCATCAATTTCTTTACATGTGGCACTTACAATAATTTGGGTGGCTTGGGTGATTGAGGAAAATTAACTTGGCATTTAAACATAAAATATTTCTTTAGTAAATGTTGAATTTTTTACCCCTATGATATCCTTTAGATGATAGCAAATTTCAAGAAAATGCACTTCCTATTGTAGTATCCCCCCACCATGACTAAGTGAAACACTCAAGGTCCAAATTGGATTAAACCAAATTGAAATCGGAATGTTACGGAGCTAGATATTGTGCTTGGAAGATGGAGAGGTAAAGCTCTAATTCACAAAGGAAAATTTCAATAACTCCCCTAGTGGCAAATGAAGGAAATGAACATTAAAGTAGATAGGGTCGTAATTATATATAGGTAGGCAAGAACCGATATCGGGTACCCGATATCACATACCTGATATTGAGATGAACGTGATATTGCATCCTTACTGACATGCACTGAATGTAGGGATTGAGTGGAAATAATGAATTTTTGATATTTAATGGAGGATTTAAGATTAAATTGGAAGTCTGGGGTATTCGAAAAATTAATTTTGAGGCATCAAAAGCACATTATTATGGAGTTATATATTAAAATTTGTGAAAAGGGACTAGGACAAAGGGTGTATAGTAATTGTTGAGGAACGATTGATTAAAATGATAAGGAAAAGGATAGTTCCCTTAGGTGAGCAGTCAGAGGATGTAAAATAATGTAGTTGTGTGCAATAGGGACAAGTTACAAAAGTCACACAAGTGGGTCCTCCCCAAAGCAGGCTCTAGCCTATGATGCCCTTGTGGAACCACATCTCTAATGTTCGTAGGCACCAGAGAAGTTGAAGGCAACATATACCTATTAATGAAACACACATGTTAGAGCCACCGAGTTGAGATAATAACTCTACATTACACCAACCACAAGTTATGAACATTCGGACAACAAGATGAGATGGACTGCAAAAGGGATCACAGAAATCAGCACATGAGGTTTCTAATGATGGTCACAATGGAATATTATGTATAATTAGTGGTTAAATAACCATGTTTCTAGCTTTTCAAGTTTTATATGAAGTCCATACCACATTGCAATGACACTGCATCACTTCATCCCATTGACAAACAACCATAAGTCTACCAGAGTTGCAAGGAGTAACATCACTTGGCATTTTGTTCAAGAGAGGAGTTATGGAGGAGTGTCATGGTAGCCGTGGGACTCAAAAAAGCTTATTTAGTGCTATTTTAAGTTTCTCTTACTCCCATTTTTTGTTATATCTACAAGGATATAATTACAACCTCAGCAACATGATAGAACATACAGAAGTAGCCAAAGAGAATCTATAAATCCCCTTAATGTCACACCCTTATCATTCCACCTTGGTCCTTCACTCATCTCTCTAGACACACTGATTATCAAATTATTTATAGTTGGATGATGAAAAAGATTACCATTGTGACCAGAGCACGAACCTCTTATTAATGGAATAGGTGGATGGATGTCATGGTCTCAATGTCCAAATAATCAGTCTCTTATGACTAGGAAACATAGAGAAAAACCTCACCTTAATGGGCAACATGATCAACTTATTCACAGGTGAGATTACAATGGAAAATTTAAAAAAACAATTAGAAAAAGTAAAATAAATAGAGAAATGACAAAAAATTGTTAAAAAAAGATAAAATAACACTTAATAATCTTGGAAATTAGAATGGTGGTAACCCCCATGACTAAACATTTGTTCATGGCTAGGATTAATAAGAGAATGAATAGGATCCATGCATGTATGAAACATTAGGAACCCTTCATTCCACAGCCACTAGGGTCTATTAGTGGTATGGTGGCTAGGTAGAGAAATCATTGGTCACACACTCGATTATAGAAAGCATAGTGGGCCAAATTAGATGGTTTGTGTACATTATGAGAGAAATCTAGCCCACTATGGCATCCTTAACTATATGACAGTATGAATGGATCGGTGTGTCCCTTCACATTTGTGAATTCACTAGATTGTATGGATGTTGGAGTGTGAGGTGGAGGCCGAGGTATAGTGATAGGGGCTATTGATGGAGCTAAGGAAGATGTGGCACCAAGTTGACCTTAGGCTAGTTTAGAGGGTGGAGTAGGTTCAGAAGCATGATTCTTCTTCCTATGGCCATGCCTAAAGAAGGGATTCTTCCAATATTGCATAGGGAACCTACTTTTGTTAATAGCAGCAACACAAGTTACATACATTAGTTGGCACAATGGTGTGGAACCATCCAATACATCTGATGGCAATATAGAAGGAGGTGAAGGATGAGAATATTCAGGGTGAGAAGAAGTGTAAGAAGTATGAGGTGGAAATCCCTCAAGAGAATACATGGGTCAATGGTACTCGAGAAAGGAATAATGATGATTGGAGGTAGAGGATTTAGAATTGGTTGGATAAACAAGATGTTGAACATAGTAGGCATTTGGTTTTGGTAGATAGAGAAGATATGGCTAGCTAGAGGGTGGCCTCCCACACACCTATGAGTTTTGCCACTGCAATGGAGCAACGTGTTGATGCTAGTAATAGCTCCCCTCAGGATAGTACAATGGGTTATGGGGTTGTCCATAATTACCTTGTGGAATAGGGATACACCTAAACTAATACCTTTGTACAAATTTTGGGTGCAACTTCCCTACCCAATGCTCATATAGATGTGACAAGACTGGGCAATGGCCCTTTGGATGGTCATATAAATATACATCACATCCATCCTCATTATCTATAGTTGAGCCTTTAGCCTTGTTACCCTTAGTCATTCTCCCAAGTTGCCAAATAGTGTTCTTAACTATTTCTATTTTCTGTGCCCTTTGTTTGTTTTGATTGCCAGGTTTATTTTGGATGACCCTCTCCTTGATAGTGCCTTCTAAATTCATATTTTTTTCATTTGCCCATATAGTCATATTGCTATGTTTTGCCTTAATTTTTGTATTGGCAAAGGTTGGGATAGTATTACCCTTTTAGAATTGGTTTCTTACTCTTCCTTGTAGTTTCAAACCTTTTTTGTTTCTAGAGTTGGGTCCTACTCAAATGCTTTGGCATTATCCCATTTAGATAATTCTCTCTCTTCTTTTTCCAAATTCTCTATTAGTTCTTTGACCTAGTGGACTTGGAACTTGTATAGTTGTCCTCCGACATACTTTCCAAGGTTCACCCTTGTTTCATTTCCAAGCCCATCTATAATATGGAGTATTTTCTCTTTCTTGGAGAACCTATGACTTGAACATTTATTTAGTAAGGCATAGTATCTATCTAAGGCCATGTCCAAGGGTTCTTGTTGTTCTTGTTTCCATCTTTGGATTTTTCTCCTCAAGGTAGACACTTGCACATAGGTCTAGTATCTTTTATTGAAAATTTCTAACATGGTTGACCATCATCTGATTGAATTTGGTTCCAATAATCTATACCACACTTTGGTTTTACCAATTAGCATCCCAGGAGAAAGCTTAAGATTTTTCCATTTACTGTCCACATTGTTGAGCATGCAAGCATCATGGAAGGCTTGTAAATGATGTTGTAGATCTGAATCATAGCCTCTTGGAAATTTTGGAATATTATTAAGGTCAAGATTAGGTAGTTGACTCTTCTTGTGATGCCTGTGAGATATCTTAATGGCCTCTATGATGTGAATTAGGCTTTTAGAAACTAACAGGGATTTATCATCATCAGACAAGTTATGATTACAATCTCTATTTGATCGATGGCAATGATGGGACTTGTGTTCATGTTGATGACCTTGAGTGTGTCTATGGGTTTGATTTTTGCTTTTATTCTGACCCCTTTGTGGAGCCCTATCTTAATACCTACATTCATCTTTGTCAAAACTAAATGTTAAAATTAAGGGGAAAGATGAAAAGGAGGAACTAGTAGGATAGCCATGGCTTCTATAATGTTCCTCAAGGTCCCTTGGTTTATTGTTTCTAAGTACCAAGGAGGTCTTAGGCTTTGAGGCCTCCCCTAGATTAGGATTAATGTCATCTTCTTTAAGATTTTCTACCTTAGGTGAATCTAGTCTTTGAGTGTCATTAGGATTTCCATGGTCATGAAAAATCCCCTCATAAGGTGAATCACTCCAATCTTCTTCATTGTATATTTCATTAGTTCTCCAATGAATAGGTGCACTATATGGTTCATAATCATTTTTGCATGAGTGAGACATTTTTTTCAATTTGTGGTGTGTGTTTGAATACTTCTTGAAAGATATATCATTAATACCCTTTTACAGTGATCTTGTGTGATATAACTAATCTAAATAACTAGCACCATCCTCAGAAATTACACCAATGATGAGCAACAAGGTACCCCTACGCTCAACCATATAAATACAAGTGTGTACATACGATCCAGTCAAACTCTGCAAATGGACTAGTTGTAACACCTAGATAGTTATACGTTGATCGTAGTTTACTATCTTCCCACCTGGACTAGTAGTAGCTTTGTCACATATGGTTTAGTCCAGAGTGAGGCATATGATGTTGTCCTAATTCTATGTTACTCCTAATAACAAAAAAGATAAATTGATTAAACTAATAATGGAATCAAAACCTAAATTATCCTATGGAAATGGTATCCATCCTTAACCATTTGTACATGTCTTGGACTTTGTGGAATTACTACTAGGCATTCCAAGTATTCACACTTAGATACTTGTGATTAAGGTGTGCACATTCCACTTAATGACAGGAAAAGTAAATAAAAAATAAATCAAACTATTAATTAAAGAAAGCATTAAATAATTAAAACAACAAAAATTAATCTACGTGAATACTGCAATGATTAAAGTAATCTCAATCTTTATTATTGACCATGCACATCTCCAAGTACATCACACTCGAACAAAGGTACCATGCAATTACAAACATCACACTACAAGCATGCACTAGGAATAACTAGCTTGAAAGAAAGAAACTAAAAATTGAAAACTAAACTACCAAAAGAACTAGAAAAGAACTTCCCTAAAAACTGCCAACTATGTGCCTAAGTGCTATATTTATAGGCTAACATAGAAATCAAAATATTTCATATACAATATCATATCCAGGCTGTAATATCGCATACCCAATATTGAGTACCTGATATCGGGGCCTGGTAAACCACAATTCATCAATGGGGCAAGTCTAAAATAGATGTTTTTTTAATGTTTAAAAGAAAGGTTATAGTAAATAAGTAATAATGCAACTAAATTTGGGCTACATGCATAGGGTACATGCATAAAATAACAAAGATATAATAAGTTGCAAGATAAAAAATAAGGCTATGTGGCTATCGTAGTATCTAGTCATAGAGGCATGGAAAAGGTTAAGGTAAACTTCACTTATGCAAACTCTTCCTAATCTTTGCAAGATTAGGAAGTGAGTAATGCCTACTCTTCACAAGCTTGTTTTCATCATCCCCTTTACTTACAATGTTAAAAGGGAGTTCATCCCATAATGTATCACATTGCTTCTTATTGTCATCATTGGTTATCTTGGGTTTTTGCTCTTCATGTCCAGGAGCTTCTTCTTGAAGCTCCACTATGGACCCATGTTCTATGTCGAGGTTATTGATACAATGAATGATGATTTCATCCCCCCCTCCCCCCTTCATAAGGAAGGTGAATTTCTTAATAGATGGGTGAGGAGACAGCTCATAATTGAGCCAACCAAGGTCTTCTTAGAATCAAGTTGAACCCTGGTGTCTCTTCTACTACCAAGAAGTTTGCAGTTGTAGTAAATTATCCTCTAGCTACAAAATCCAAGGAGATAGATCCCTTGACGGTAATTATTGATCCATTGAAGGACTTAAGAGCTACAGTGCTCATAGGTTGTACCTACTTAGTTAATCCCAAGCATTTAATGATGGTGTATAGGATGACATTGGTTGTAGCTCCATCATCAACATGCACCTGATGTATTTTAAATTCTCTTATGCATATAGTTATGAATAAAGAGGTTGTAGTTGCCTTACCATTCTAGGGATTAACCTTAATTTCACTATCATGAAATGTTAAAAATGGTGACTTCTCTTCCCTTGGTGAGGGAGGAATCATCACTACATGGATGGCTTTCTTATTAGCAGGAATATCCTCACTAATGGATATGGACATCAACATTTTAACTATCACCTTACCATGTGGTCATATAAGCTTAAAGTTTTGTTTTTCTACTTGAGTGATAGCCAGACTTGGTCCATTGTAGTGAGGAAGTTTTTGTCATTGTACATGGGCTTGTCATCCTAGTTGTGCTTTACTTCCTCCATGCATCCTAAAATGTGAACTTTGGTTTTAGGCTATGGCTACTATGACTCTTTTTGGTTGCTTTGGTTGTGGGCTTTAGTGTCCTCCTATGGCTTCTAGGTTGAAGGAGATGGAGAAAATGAGGTCATGGGTATACCTAAAATGGGTGTGCTTTGGTGGGTCCACTTCCTTTCATGCCTATAGCTACTTGTCTCCCTTGTTGTCAAGCTTATGCTTATGCTTCTTCTATTGTTTGGCTATATCCCTTGGGTTGTCAGCTATTGGCTGTAGGGAAGAGGTGGTAGCATTGGCCACCACATGGGGTTGTTGTGTGGTTCTTTGGGCTACAGCTATTTGGGTTGTATTGGGTTGAGATATTTTGATAACAAAAGGCTCTCTTGGAGGCATTCATGATGGTACTCTTACAAAAAAAGGGATATCTTGAGTTATGGAAAGATGAAGAAACTCTTTCATTGTAGAGGGGTACCTAGATCATGAATGGTCCTCTTACAAGTCTCCAATTGTCATCAATGTCAAATGCTAAGATAACATAGGACCTATCATTATCATTTAAAGGGTCTTTATAGACTTACATTGACTAGTTTTGTGGCTAAACTAGATTAGAAGCATCTAAGACCAATTTCCCCTATCTATCATCCTTTGCAGGTCATCCTTCAGCATGAGGTAGAAGTCTATATCATGACTAGGCAATTGACAATAATGGAAAAAGTGATCTAGATTAAAGTATTTAGGCAACTAAGGATCATCCTTCATTGCCCAAGTAGGATTCTTGGCTACTTTTCATAGTTGCTCATGTTTCTTTCAAATAGTTTCAACCATTTGTTTATGTTGTATGTTTCCACTTCTTAAATGTTATTCTAGAAACTTAGATGGTTTTAATGGTAATGTAGTATATTTAGACCTATCCTTATTTTCAAAGTTAGATCTACTTGTTGTTGACATAGTAGTCTAAGAAGTTGATGATTGGTTATTGCAGTCATTGGTGGGGGCCTTGGGTGGGTTAACCTTCGACCCTTGGTTCATGATCTTGGCTTCTTTGGTTATAGTTGCTACAATAGTTTTGTTTTGTTTGCTCTTTTTCTTGTCTCTTCAAGTGTGGTGGTTTTTATATGATATATAGGTCAAATCATGGTTGGGCATTGTGGCATCCTCTATGTTTTTAGTTTGTGAGAACGCTTGGCTCAAAGACCATGGATTAAAGTAGTAGAGTTTAGACTTGATAAATTCATTAACTGCTCCTTGAATATGGATAACAAGTGGGCTTTAGCTATGGGCTCTAGTATTTCATATAGTAGTCCATTCCACCACTAAATGAATTTTTGCATAGGTTCTAAGGACCCTTTCTTGACCTTCATGAGTTGGTCAAGTATTGTGTCAAGCTTCAAGTTATATTTGAAGTGGTTGACAAACTAGGCTACTAAGTCTTCCAAAGAGAAAATAAACCCCTTGGGAAATGCATGATACCAATCAAGTGATTTTCTAGTCAAAGGCATAGGGAAATCCTCATGATGGTATGAGGCCATGACTACAAGAGCAAACATTATGATCAAAAGATAATAAGGTGAGCATTAGGGTCACATTCTCCATTATATTTGCTAAATTATGAAATGGGGACACCAAGAGGAAGTGTCAAGGGTGGGACTACAAGACTTATGGGATCATCCTAGTAGAAGTTCATAATCTTGACAGTCTATGTGGTAGATGCTTTAACCCTTCTCAATTCCTCTATTAGTTCTTAGATCATTTGGAAGGCTTGATCCAAGCCTTACAATGGCCCCATAGTTTGTGAGGTTTATATGTAAGGTTGTGGCATTTGTTGTTAGGTTTGTTGACTTGTTATGGATTGCATGAAAAAATAAAAATGTTGCACTATAGTTGTGGCCTATTAGCCAGATTAAGAAAAAGATGTTCATGCTAGCACTTGAGGCACAAATGGGACAAACATGATGTGTGACCCTTGTGTTGCTAGGGATATCATGGTAGATCCCATGTGAGTAGTTAAAGAATTTTTGGTGGCGAAACCTACCATTGATGGTTTGGTATATCATGGCTATGTTGCAAATGGCATTGATGTGTTATAGTTTTTTGTTTGTGGCATTGACTAAGTGCGATCTGTAGCTACAACCAGTGTGGGATTTACCATAGCAAGGTCCAGAGGACTAGAAGATGGTGACATCATGCACATGGAGAAAATAGAGGCATTAGGAGAAGGTTTTGTAATTTTGGGGGATGTTTGTTGCAATAGTCCTCCAAGGATGTTTTTCAACTCAGATTCTATCCTAAATTCATCCTCCTCTTCCTATTCTTCAAAGGTAGGTTAATCATCTTCCTCTTCTACAACAATCAATTAGGCTAGAATGCTAGAATAGACACTGCTCAAGGGAATTTCTTCATATGAGAAAGGGATGTACTCTTTCCCACCCATGTGTATGAGCTCAAAATCCTTTTTGGCTTCATCTTCAATTCATAGAATTAACATGTATGCTTATATTTTAACACAAATGAAGTTATAGCCATCTTTGTTAATGGCTGAAAAATTAGGACTCTCCCCACTAACTCTCAAAGAACACCTACACTCAATGACCACAAGGTCTTTGGGATCATACACCCTCATGACTTGTTGGTTATGATCTTTGCTAGTGAAGGTAAAGTGCAATTTGGTGGATTTTCGAAAATGCATGGTTATAGTGTTAAGAATTGCTTAAGAATAGGCTATAAATGTTAGTATAGGAGGAGATTCCAATGAATGGAATTCAAAGACTCTTAGAGAAAATGAAAATTGCAAAAAAAGATATACTTACTATAATTAGTAAGTAAGGGATAAGGGGGCTTTACCCTTTACCATAAATAGAATATTGACAATGTTAGCTTCAAACTCCACCCAAGTTGACTTCCCAAGTGCCTCTACATTGCGTATGATAGAGGAAAAAGATGTGGTATAAGATAATAGAAATCTCACACCTTCTTATTCCAATGTTTTAGAGAGGGGAAAAAGTTTGAGACCAAAATGGAAACTTGGCAGTTTCCAAAGATGGTTTTGGTAGGTTGCCAAACCTTCACCAAAAGGAGGGAAAAGTAGTCTTAGTTGTTATGGAAACCATGCTGGTTTAGTGACCAAGATTATGGCAACAAAAATTAAAGGTTTATTAAGGCTTCCACACTAGATTTGCTCTAGGAATTCATAATAGATGTTGTGAAACTCCACCATCCAAACCACCTATACCTTCCACACTAAGGTTTCAACCACAAGGAGGTAAAGGAAGTGTTGGATTCCTTGGGAGTTTTGACTAGAAAATGACTTTCAACTTGCAACAAAAGCATATGTGGTTATAAAATTGGTTTCAAACTCCACCAACACTGGCCTCCCAATTGCTTCCACACTAAGTATGGCAAAGGGGGAAAGAAGGGAGGTGAGATTATACGAATCTCACACCTCCTACCTCAATGTTGATGTAGGCAAAAGGCTAAAACCCAAAGCAAAATGTTGGTAATTTTTTCACTAAAATTGGTTTTAGGTAGCTACTAATTCCCTTAACTTGGAGAAATGTGAGGAATGTGAACTCATGAATGAGTTGAACCACCCACTTTTAGAAGCTAGAAAATAAACCTTTGGCAATAACAATAATGGCGGGAAAGAAA
The DNA here is from genome assembly GCA_015680685.1 of Gnetum montanum. Classification (NCBI taxonomy): domain Eukaryota; kingdom Viridiplantae; phylum Streptophyta; class Gnetopsida; order Gnetales; family Gnetaceae; genus Gnetum; species Gnetum montanum. The sequence goes on from MNCI01025042.1 coordinate 416,963, forward strand.
TATCAACACTAGATTTGGGCTATAAAATTCATAGCAAGTGCTATGAAAAGCCAAATCCCAACCACCTACAACTTCCACACTGGAGTTTTGGTCATAGGGGTGGAAATACCAACATTGATTTTTTCAATGATTTTGGCTACAAAAATCAAAGTAAAGCTTTCAAAATGATAACAAAACGAGTAGATCTAGCTACAGAATTTAGGCAAAGGACCTTCTTTTAGCACCATGAAAAACTAATGTGACCAAAAACCTTGATTGTTGGAATGAAAACCAAGGATCCTTGGTTTAAGTAGTTCCCAAACACTAAATCCCTAGGGCCTTCACAATAAAAATGGAATTCAAGGTGCCCTTACTAGTCCAATAGATGAACCAAGGACTTAGGAAATGGAAAATGTCAAAATATAAATAGATCCAAATAATGCACACATAATAAATTTAATATTATTGAACACAAAACTCAAAACTTAAAACTTTATAAAGGAAAGAATAAAGAATAAGCTAGAAAAATGTGTACAAATGTGCCTAGATGAGAAAGAAAAAGGAGGATTCGCATGTGCAAAAGATCAAAGCCTATTGAAGTCAAGATGATCTACTCAAGGATCCAAGTGCTAGAACACTCTTGATGTTATCAAACCTTCCTTTTCTACTACACCCTTGGATCTACCAATTGGGTCACTATTGGGGGTGAGAAAGGTGAAATATGTGGATGCTAAGTTGCTCCATGTTGGGTTTCGAATCCCAAAAGTGTAGTATTGACACCAAAATTCATCAAATCTCAAGGCCTCATTACATCCATGTTGGGATTTAAGAAAATGCAAGTATGGAAACTTGAAGGAGCTCTTAAGTGCCTAAAAATGCCCCAAGTGTGGAATTGTGTATATGCAAATTGCTTAAATAAAAAATGCTTAACTTGGTGAAAAATTCTGAAACCAAAATTACTCAACTTTATTTCAAAATTGTTGAACCTATAAATGGTATTGGAGGCTAGATTTTATAGGGTATTTAGGCCATGAATGGAGTTGCAAATTGGCTTTGAATTGGTTGCAAATTTTGTTACAAAATGGCTACAAATTTAGGTGAGATGGATGCCAAATTTTGGGGGGTTACTATACATAGTAAGTGCTTCCCCCCATAGCCATTTTTTTACTATAAATAGTAACCATGGCACACCTTCTATGCTATTGATGAATCTTTCACGCTAAGCTCTCCACCATGCTAATTGAAGTGGCTGGTCAATGTTGAAGAGCATAAATTGATGAATTTTTCTCCTTGTGGCTTCCACACTAGGAAAAAACTTTCTAAAGTAGGTGAAAATTTTCCAAGCTAGACTTTCAAAGCTAGGGGAAAAGTTTCCAAAATGTGCAATTGGTCTCAACATTGAAGGGGGGGAAAGTTTCCAGACCACCGCCACACCCCCCACCCCCCCACCAAGCCCAAATATAGACACTAGATGATCTTTTTCACTTGGGGAATGAGGCTTTGACCACTTATGAGGCATTTTTTAGCCCTAAGAGTATAAAGTATGTGAAAGATCCCATCATGGATTACAATTTCTACATTTACAATGAAATTTTACCTCAGAATTCATGGGATGAAAGCTACATGATGAAGATTGGTTATAACATGAAAAATTTTGTAGTGTTTCATAGAGAATGGTGACATCTACTCCATGGAGGAAAAAAAGGGAGTGGAGTTAGGCATTGTGGTCTTGAGGATTCCTTATTAGAATAACCCATCCAAGATGTTTTTAGGTTTGGATTCTACCCTAAACTCATCTTCCTCCTTCTCTTGGTACTCTTCTGAGCTAACTTTCTCATCCTCCTCATCCATCTCAATTAACTCAAATAGGATGCATACATAGATATCTGTGAGGGGAATTTAGTCATATGGGGAAGGGATATATTCCTTCCCATTATGTTGTATAAGTTCATACTCCCTCTTGTCTTAGAATTCCATCCATGGAATCAACATGCCAGCTTGGATCTTGGCACAAATGAAGTTGTAGTGATCTTTATTTATCACTAAGAACCTAGGACTTTGCCCCCTAAGTTGCAACGATTGCCTACACTCAACTATAGTAGTGTCTTTGGGATCATATATTCTCACAGCTTACTAGTCAAACTTGTTGTTAGTGAATGTGAAGGACAATTTGGTTAGTTAGCTAAAAGACATGGTGAAAAAGTGCTAAAAGTAACCTAATGAGGCTATAAAAAGTTGAATAAAATTAAAATTTTTAATAAGTGAAATTTATAAATGGCTAAAATAGGTAAAACCCACTAAAAATGAGTTGCTATAAATAGTATCTATCAAGGAGATATGATCCTTTACTAAAAATGGCAAAAGGTGGTATCAAACTCCATCCACTCTAAGTTTCATAGCTACACCTACACTGGGTGTAGTAGGGGAAAAGAAAAGAGGGAAGGATGGAAGGTCCTACACATTTCTATCCAAAATTGGGTTGGAAAGAGAGGTTGAAAACCAAAGTGAAAACTTTGACTTTCCACAAGCAACTGGCTTTGAGAAATTACCAATTTTCACAAGGAGAATGGGGATGGGGATTTGGGTGGTAAATCCACCAACGGTGATCTTTACTAAGAAAATTGGTGGCAAGAGGGGAATGGATTAAAATAGAAAACTCAGATTGGCTTTAAAATTCACAATAACTACTATGAAAATCTTAAAATCCAAAACACCTACAACTTCCACACTAGGTTTTGGTTATAGGTGGATGGAGGCAATGTTGGGCTTTATGCAAAGTCAAAGGTTTTGCCTAAAAATCATAGATCTAGAACTTGCAAATCAACATTGGAAATGAGGATACAAGATTGGATGTAGAAATTAGGTGGAGGTCCTCCTTCTAGCACCAAAAAAACTATTACAAAAAAAAATCTTAGCTACTAGAGGAACTCAGAATTCTTGACGATACAATTTTTAACCTTGAATCTCTAGGGCCTCTACCAAAACATAAGATCTATGGCATCCTAGATGATGTGGTAGATCACCCAAGGACTTACAAGATATAAAATAGGGTAACAAAAATGCAAACATAAAAGCTAGATCTGAATGTAAATTGTAATGTATGAAACTTGTACATTGATGAAACTACAAAATTTATTTTGAAAAGATAAAAAATGTATACAAGATGACCTGTTGTAGCAAGGGGATTTCACTTCTATGGGGGTTTAGGATCTTTTGATGCCTCTATAATCAACTCCACAATACAAAGGTCCTACCACTCCTGATGCTTTCGAACCTTCACTACTGCCATACTAGATTTACTACATTGTTGATGCAAGGGGGGTGAAAAGTGTAAGGGATTTGGAAACCAAAGTAAGAAATGCTAGGAGTTTTGATTCTGAGAAGCTTAGTGACCTCGTTAATGTAGCCAACCATGTCAACAAGGCCTCGTCGATGAGGCCCCATTGAGACATCTTGCCCTATGTCAACATGGCCCCATCAATGTAGTATCTGTCTACCACCTATAAATACATGCCTACTAGAGACATTTATGGTAATCTACATTTTAGTGGCAGTGAAGCTCTTGCATTTTTTCTATTCAAAAGTTAGAATTTTTTCCCTCAAGTGCTCACAGTAGGAGTCATTGAGTGTGTGGATCTTTATTCGAGCATTGTTGTACCTAAGCATGACAATGTGTGTGGTAATAAAGATGAGCTTTCTGATAAACCTTGTAGGACTTCGAATAGATTATATATTTTATTTATGCATTTACTATTTTCAATTATTTATTAAATGTTTTCAATTAATTATCAATTATTTTCTAGTGACTATGTTAGATTGGCAATTAGTCCAGATAGATCACACACATAAGTATGACCACTTTGAGCATAACATGTATTCACTTGGTAATCCCAGTAGTGTTATTACTTGGTACACCCAGTAGCATAGTGCTTGGTTTCCCTATAGTAGATACATGGGTTCAGGATGTGTACAAAAAGTGGAAATGGATACTTATGTTAGGATTAGTTAAATGATTAGTCAATTAATTAATTTAGATTAGTTAATCAAATTAGTTTTGTCTACATTTGAGCATCGACTTATAAAACATAAAAAATGATAAAAATCAAATGCCTCAATTATACTTAACCATACCAATGAATGTCACAAGTGTAATTAGGAAGAAAACGATTGACCTTAAGACTAGATTCACTTCCTAAAGGGCCAGTGCACTCAAAATGATGAAGTCCATAGAATTTGACTAGATCACATGTGAACACTTTGTGATTCATATGGTTGGGCGTAGGGGTACCTCACCACTCATCATTGACACCATTTCCAGGGACTTTTTTTTATGAAATGTGTACTATTTAGGTTAAGTGAATATCATTGTACAAACCTAAAGATCCATATCATTCTCACTATACATAAAATTATAAAAGCACATAAATAATTTCATTTTGTTTCGCAAAATGTCTTCTTATTCGCACAAGCCTGAAGATACCAAACCATCGGTCCCACAAGAATGCAAGGTGGTATACACTCATCCAAATGATTTTGTGCCAAATTTCACCTTCATCCTACATTAGGATGAACAAATGTGATGGCATGATATAGAGCGCAACGTCATCTTACCCCCAATAGATCTATGCCTAGAATGTTGTTTAAAACCCTTAAGAAGTTCGGCATAACAAATCTTCACAAGGAATATGTTATGGATGGATAAAACACTCGAAACTACTATACCACTAAAACACAATGTAGAAGAGATAAATGTCAAAAGAAACACCATGAAGCTACAAAGGGGAAACATTACACTAACTCCTTGTTCCTACTAGATTAAGTAGATAATGAGGATCCTCCCTTGGAAGGTTCTCAACATGAAGATTCTCCACCTGCTACTACTAATGGCAAGGGTGTGAACCTAACCCTACAATCAACTATTCATAAACTAGGGTTAGGAAAGAGTGATAGCCAAGGTAGGAACTCAGGTACACATCATAATAATAAGGGATCTAATGAAGATTATCATAAAAATTGTAAGAGTGGTGGTGAACACCACAGTGGTAATGGTGGTCGACCTTCCTCTTCATCCTCTTCATCTAATGGTTCTCATGGAAGCCACCATTGAAATAACTATGATGAAGGTGATCGATGAAATAACAATGACTATGAAGGCCACCAAAATCGAAGGGGTCGCTAAAACCATCATTAGTGTCATCAATGCAATGATGATGATGAACCTTTATTAGCAACTCAAATTATGTTCAACATTGCAGAGGTAGTGAAAATCCCAACCAAACATATAAAGGATAGTTGTATCAAGTGTCTAGACATGAACAATATTCCAAGATTTGAGGGGGGATACAATTTTGATTTGCAAACACATCTACAAGATTTTCAAGATGCATGTGCCTTGCAGAACATAGAGAATGAGTGGCAAAAACTCAAGCTCTTCCCAAGAACACCCATTAAGGAATTTGAAAGTTTGTACTAGTTCTTGGAACCGAAATCTATCCAAAGATGGAGTATCATGTTAGAACTATTCAATGACAAATATCAAACGTACTCCAGAGTGTCTAATCTAAGAAGGAAAATCTAGGGCTGGAAACAAGGAGCACATGAACTCTTGAATGCCGCCATGGGCTGATACTATTCACTCCTACACCAATGCCATGGTCATGGTTGCTCTCAAAGGGAATAACTTCATCACATCATAAATGGGCTTAGAGTAGAAACAGAAGAACCCTTGGGGTGTATGCCCAAGGAAGATTGTCTAAAATGAGAGCTCATCAAATACAAAGGCTAATTGAGCAAGTAGCAAAGTAAGTAGATGAGTTATGAAAGAGGGAAAGTGTTGAAGAATATAATAGTGGCCCATCCATTAGAAAATGAGAGGTTTGATTTTGTGATGAGGAGGAATTACCACTTGATGAAGTGGTGAGTAGAAAGACCTTGCCCATCTAAAAATCTATTTCTAACATTTCAGCCAAGGTTGACAAGTTATCGGACTCTTTGGATAAAAATTTTCAAACCACTTTGAATATTTCTAAAGAATCCAAAGAGAAAAAGAGTGATTATAATCGCAAGAGGCGAAAAGAAGCTGAACGTGCCTACCAAAGAAGTAAGTGTAAAGTTGCTACAATAGAAAAAGTTGTGGAGTCTAACTCTGATGATGAAATTGAATGCAACATATGCCAATACAAACATCCAAATGGATGTTGCCTTATGATGTCACACTTACAAAAGTCTAGAGTGTACACATTGAATCCTTGCCTACATGTAGGAAAGCTCCAAGATAATTACCATATCCTCAAGGTAGTCCAAGAGAGTTCCACCAGCAACAATAAGCTTACTGCCTAAGTGGAACTCCTCCACAATAGTATGAATAATACCAATGGTGGTATCAACCACAATCATGGGAAATTCCACCACCAAGATAGAAATACCCTGATAGGCAACCAAATCCATCCAAGTACTATGTTTAATAGCCCATCTCCCCTAGAATTTTGGCAAGTCATGCATCATTCTAGCATCACTATTACCCTCTAGAGTACCACTGAACACATTCACCATCTAATCAAGGAGAAAACCCATATCAATATTCTTATCATCCTTCACATCCCTCTATACCTATACCTTCACCTTCAACCTAGTTACCACCTACTCCATCTATGCAAGGTGAGATTCCTCCATAAGCACAAAAATGACATGCTACATGGGCTATACACTCACAACTAGTTTTTCAACCAAGTGGTCCAAATAATCAATCAATAAAATGATCCTTCTTCTGCACTAGTAGCCCTCTCCAACCCTCACAACCTACTCCGACTGATTACCCTGCATCTCCAGCACCCTAATCCTCTACATCAAATACCTTCAAGTACCCTTCAAACCAAGTGCTACTTAGGATCTACACTATAATGCTAACTCATGTTGTTTTTTATTAGATTAAGTCTATAAACCTTCCTACAAAAATATTTGATCCAAGAAGTCCACTCATCTATCCACAGATTGCTAGATAAGATCCATGCAAGGCTTTTCTTGACTCTGGTCCTAGATTTAACCTCATCTCCCATGATATGTACAAGGCCTAGGACCTACCACTCCTTAATAAGAGCAACATCCATTTAGAATCAGCAAATCAATCGATTACTATCTCTTTGGGATTAGTAGAGGACATTATGATGACAATTTTTGGGTGGTCCTATCCTGTTGATTTTCTAGCAATCAAGGTTGACAATTGCAAAAGTGACTTTCCCATCATTATGGAAAGGGCTTGGTTAAGCATGATCGATGCACAAATGGGTATAAGGGACTTATCTCTAGAAATATCCAAGGAAAATGAGCTAAGCAAAATTAAGAAGAAGCGTATTCCATGCATCATGTATAATAATAATGGGTGCAATTGCATGAAAAGCATTTGATCAATTAAAAATACATACATTAAAGCATGAAATCAGTGTGCATAGAAACTTAACATTTAAAAGTGGCTATACACAGTAGCCACAAAGCAAGAGGGCACCCAATGGCTAATAGCTGATTCAGATAGTAACACAATATGCATGGAGCTAACTAAGAGTTTAACATGTGCATATGTTGAAGGCATGGACAAAATTAAACAAGTTCATTTCCAACTCTCTAATGAAGATGATGATACCTATTAGGGAGAGTTGGAAATCCATAATCACTTCAATCAAGAGCCCTTAGAACTAAAAAATTTACCAGCCAGTATGGAGTATGCATTTTTAAAGAATCATAAACCAATCATCATTAATACCAAACTTGCTCCTAAGAAAAAAGAAAATTTGTTGAAGGTGATGAATAAATTGTTAACAACCTTTGATTGGTCATATCCAAATCTAACAAGAATCAATTCAAGGATATGCCAGCATCACATCTACACTAACCCGACCATGAAGCCTAGAAGGCAACCACAAAGGCAACTAAACCCCAAGTTGAAACAAATCGTTAAGGAGGAGATAGATCAACTTCTGAAGGCAAGGTTTATCTATCCAACCATGGATAGTGAGTGGGTTAGCCCACTTGTAATTGTACTGAAGAAGAATGGCAAATGGTGGGTTTACATCAACTTTAGGCTATTAAATATGGCAACATTTAAGGATCACTTTCCTTTGCCATTTGTAGACCAAGTGTTAGACACCATATCTAGGCATTTTTATTATAGCTTTTTGGATGCTTATAGTGGTGATAACCAAATCCAAATTGCACCTACAGATCAAGGCAAAACAACATTTACGAGTCCTTGAGGGACTTTTTCATACTGTAAGATGTCATTAGGCCTATGCAATGCTCTTGCAACATTTCAACGCTTAGTCCTAATCATCTTTCGATAACAAATCAGTAATGGTGTTAAATTCTTCATGGATGACTTCTCCACCTATGGAGCTACCTTTAAGCAAGCCTTAGATCAACTTGAGCAAGAAATAAAAAGATGTGTAGAGAAAAACCTATAGCTCAACTAGCAAAAGAGCCATCTTATGATCCAAGAAGGCATTGTGTTAGGGAATTGAATTTTGCAGAAAAGATAGACCCAAAAAAGATAAGGGTCATCCAAGGAATAACATGCTAGCTAAAGACCATTAAAGATGTCTGGTCATTCCTTGGACACACTGGTTACTACTGGCGATTTATTAAGAACTTCTCTAAGATTGCAAAGTTGTTGGTAGAACTTACAAAGAAAAATTCACCTTTCATTTGGACCAAGGAATGTGAACATGCATTCTAATAATTAAATAAGAAACTCATAGAAAAATTGATCCTACGAGCACCAGATTGATTCAAACCATTCCATATCATGAAAAATGCATCTAACTATGCTTTGGGAGCTATGCTCACGTAAATGGATGATAAGAAACATCCATATTATATCCACTACACGAGTCAAAGCATTGTGGGGGCATAGTTGAATTACACCACTACAAAAAAAGAATTAATGGTAGTGGTGTACGCTTAGGAAAGTTTAGACATTATGTGCTAAGTTACAAAGTATTTGTACATATGAACCATAGTGCAATTCACTTCCTCATGAATAAGCCAATAGTGAGCCCTCATATTATACAATGGCTTGTGATCTTGCAGCAATTTGATCTCACTATGGTAGATCAAAAAGAGACTAAGAACGTGGTTGCTGACCACCTTTCTCACCTAAGATGAGATAAGAAAGAGAAGAAGAGCTCGCTCTCTGATTAGTTTCCAGATGAACTCCTCTTTACTAGATCAATAAGTAAACAAATGCCTAAAAAGGAAATATGGTATAATGGCATCCTCACATATCTTCTCACTTAAGAGGTGCCACAAGACATGGAGTTTAGAAAAAAGCAACAATTTCTCCATTGGATCAAATACTTCATGGAAATCAATGGACGCATTTACAAGGTGTGTGTTGATGGCCTAATTCCTTGGTGTGTCACTAATGAAGATCAATTACATGTTCTCCAAGATGCTCATGAAGGGCCTTGTAGAGGCCACTATGAAGGAAGATGCACAACCATAAAAATCTTGATGGCAGGATACTATTGGCCTATAATCTTCAGGGATGCACACTAGTTTTTCAAGTCTTGTGAACACTGTCAACGTGATGGGGTGATGACCACTTGCATGGAAGGTCCTCAGCAATGGATTCAACCACTGGAGCCTTCAACATATGGGGTGTTGACTTCATGGGTCCAATCACACCCATGTCTAATGGAAAAGCATATATTATAGTAGCAATTGACTACTGCACAAAATTGGAAAAATTAGCAATTGTTACTAATTGTACATCATCCACTGCTACCGAATTTATATAACAAAATATCGTGAATAGGTTTTGGGTGCCACATTCACTAATTTCTGATAATGGAACTCATTTCATAAGTGTCACATTTAGAAAATTAATGCAACGCTTAGGTGTAGAACATATATTAACAACACCTTACCACCCCCAAGTCAATAATCAAGTAGAGGTAACCAACTGGGAGATTACAAAAATACTAATGTGAACCATTAGCAAATATAGGAAGGACTGTAGTACAAAACCTAACAATTCTCTCTGGGCTTATCATTCAACTTGGAAACTTCCTATTGGATATTCTCCCTACAATTTAGTGTACAGGAAACTTTGAATACTTCCAATTCAATTTGAGCTTTCTACACTCTCTACGACTTGTGATCTAAACCTTAACCTAAGCTTAGCACAAAATGAAATACTGATCAATCTAAATGTGCTAGAAAAAAATTTCTTAGTGGCCCTATCCTTGAATGAGGTGAACAAGGCATTCAGCAAGTAGTATATGACCTTAGAATCAAGAAAGTAAACCTTTAGCCATGGGATAAGGTTCTTTACTAGAACCCCACACATGTACCCCAAAAGACAAAACTCTAAACATTGTGGGAGTGACCTTATGTCATTGATCAAAATTTTTCCTTTGGGACCATGATAATTTACAAACTTGATAGGCCAAATAAAAGTAGTTGGTCAATATCCAACAAGTAAAGGCTTTCCCAGAACCAAAATAGGCTAGTGCAAATACTGGCTTAACAAATGGACAACCACATTCTATTTTTTAAATCTCCTCCCTCCAACTCAGTCATGGGAGAGATGGCCATCCATGTTGACCATTACCATGGCCTCTTAATTTTCCTACCTTATTATTTTTCACATTTTTGATTTTACAAATTCTTCTAATATTACACCATATTTAATACCTTTAAACTTTCTTGATTTTTTTACACTTTCTCATATATTTTACTTTATTCTGATTTCATTTATTTAATTGTGATATTTTCTCATTTTGCTAATAAATTTTCTTTATTGTCACAGGACATAGTTCCGTTGTTGCTATTTACTAATGATGGTTTGTGCTTAATGTGTGATTGTCGATGTTTGGTTTCTATTTTTGAATTCTAATTTCTGATGAATTTGACATGGTTTATTTTACATGGAATAGGCAGTGAGTCCACATCATCCACTCATCCAATGAACTCTATGGTTTTCCTTGTTCTAGGAATTTGAGGTCCCTTTTCATTAAAGAAACTTTTAATCAATCAGTGACCTTGGTAATTCTAGAATTAGGAAGGATTCAAAGGTTTGTAAAGGATGTGACTTCAAGGGGACTCAATACTCTTTATAATCTTCTTCTTGCTTGAGTACTTGAGTATTTTTTTTTGCAAACTTCTTACCATTCCACACGAACCATTGAAGGAAGTCAAAATAATGTCATTGCATGGTGTGGTTTCCATTTCAAAAACAAACTATGGGAATTCAAAGCATACCTCTTAGAAAAATAAAAGGGCTACAAGCACTAGTTAAGGGACTTGAACAATATGCACCTATGCCTGATGGTTCCCTCTAACTAAGGCCCTCTCTCTCACTTTCTACTTTTTCCTTCTTCTCTTTGTGGAATGGTGGTTATATTTTGAAAGCACTCTTGTGTCTTGAGTGGGTGGACCAGTCTTAGAGTGGTGATGTAAAGTCACTAAAGTGGATGGTTTTTGGTTTGGATTGAGGATGAAACTTCTCAGGTTATTTTAACCATAAATTCCACAAGGGACTTCTTATTACCTTAATTTGGAACTCCATTCCACCTTCTCTATCATCCACCCATGCTATTGTAACTCACCTCACTATTGGGTTCTATGTTATGCTCTATGTCTCAGTCTAATGTGTTGGGATTCTTAAGTGGATTCTTTCAGGTTGGTCCTTAACTTGTCATGATCATTAAATCAACTATGGGACCCATGGACTCCTTAGTTGAGGTTATTCAAGGGTAAAAAGGGCATGATCCTGCTATAGGGAGGACCCACTTACATAGCTCTTGGCTTGATTAGTTCAGGTTCCTTACCTTTGACATCACTACAATCCTATATTTCATATTTTTCATTACATAAACTACTTAGTACTCCTTCATCTATCATTATATTCATCCATTAAATCAATTTTTCTCCATTTTTTTCAAATTTAGGAACTTCAACACCCTCTTCTCATGATTTCATACTATTCTTGATCTTCTAAGCTTTCATTTTATCTCAATTTCATCAAAAAATTTCCTTGTAAAGTTTGACCAAAGTCAATAGAAGTCAACAATGGTCAATAGCTATGTCAATGAGGCCTCATTAATGTAGCCAACCACATCAACGAGGCCCCATCAATAAGGCCTTATCAACACAATGCAAAAATACTATATATACTACTAGACACTTTGGAATTTTTTGCAATTTTCTCATAACACATGAAGAATTTTTGCAATTTTTTAGAGCCCAAAACCTTCCAGAGACCATAAATTTCAAACCATGTGTCTAAATCACTCTATTTTTTAATCTTGCACTTATCATAGGTAAGATCTTTATTGTGGCAGCCGCACACCTTAAGGTTTCCAATAAAATTTTTGAAAATTTTTCTAACTTCCCCCAAGGGTTAGTAACCTTAACAACATAAAAATATTAACTCTTTTGACAGTTAACCATACCAACAATCTCTTACATGAATTATTCATAATAACACATAAAATAAATAATAATAAGGTTCATTAAATCAACCATAACAATAGCTTAGCCAAATGTAACTATCCTCAAGAGTTAAGATATTCCAATTATTTTAATATTACACAATGATTTCTAATCCACGATCTTATTGTGATTACAAATGGCACCCAAACAAAAGCATCCGCAAGAAGGAGAACTCTCACAACCATGGGAGAAGAAACCTAGAGCTGGAAGGGGCCAACAAGAACAAGGCCAAGAATTGTCAAAGGTGACCCATGCAACAGGACCTCTTCAAGAGGCGCTCAAAGTGGAATCTATTTGACAGATTCTAGAGGAGGAAGTACCTACAGAATAATCCCAATGAGGAGAAGCACCTAGACCCATGCCAAGACTTGAGGTCACTCTAACTTAAGCCTACCTAGACAACATCAAGTCTTAAGAAATCCAAAGATCAATTCTTCAAGAAATAAATTTTAGGCCATTTTTTTGGAGAAATCTCTAAAGGATGTCAAGAAACAATTGCAAGCCTCTCGCATGTGGACAATCATCACATCCAGTGGGGAATGGTACATGATAGAGATCTATCTCTTCTGGAGTAGCTGAAGACTGAGGTCCATTGTAGAAATCAAGGACATTCAAGTGTTCTACTTAGTAGAAGGTATTGCACAAGTACTAGGGTTGCCATACATTGGAGCACAATTGGCAGAGATATCAACAAAAGGTGATCTTAAGGCCAAAATGGAATGGACCCAATGATGCTATAGGATGGACCGTAAGGAGTATGATGTGCTCACATTGGTGAAGCAGATTTATTTCAAGATTGCAGCCTATCACCTCAATCAATGGGAAGGCCAAGCAAGGTGACTACTTTCTCCACCCAAGCATACACCACTCTAAGTGGGAAACTTCCCATTAAACTTCCATAGCTAACCTATTTGGAGATTAAGAAGTGCTTCAAGGAGAAAGAATGTGGAAGGAAGACCCTACCCTTTCTATGCCTCATCAAAAAACTTTGCAAAAGGATAGGCATTGTTCATTATTCTAATGATACTCTCAAGCATGCTTCCTTGCCCTCATGGGTAGAAATCATGAAATATAAGATGCCAACAAGCATTCTAGAAGAGGAGCTACTGCCACCACCACCCACTCAAGAGACAACACCAAAGGCCTGTGTAGTCCTTAAGCATCTACATCAAATTTGAGAATAGCCCTTGAGTGAACAAGAGTAACAAGTAGGAATGAGTGGGGTAGATCCATCTATGTATTGACTAGTAATGAGTCACCTTAATGAGGTGGCTTGAATAGTTAATTGGATGGAAATGGGTGATCCCATTTTCTTTGCCCAAAGAACACAACTACCTTCAAGGTCAAATCCCAGCGCTCAATAGGTGATGGTGTCACTAGCAACACATCATTTATTCCCAAAAATATCTAGGAATTCCGCCACTTTCTTTGTGTGATTGGAGGAAGGTGAAGAGGCAACTATCTTGGTATTATAGCACCAAGGGTAGGAGACAACAATAGAAGTGGCAGATGACCATGTAGTAGAAGCATTGAATGCATCCATAATGTCTATACTAAACATATCTACACTTCAAGACATGCAGACATCCATAGGCATGATCAGTGAAAAATTGAATGTAGCCCAACACAAAGAATTGTTAAAACAACTAATAGGAACTAGGCAAATAACTCTGAACATCTTTGATCTCCTAGAGAACATCACCGAAACCCAATAGAAACTACTAAATGCAAGGAGTAGATGCATCCTTTTAGAATGACAACTATAAATAGTCCAAGAGAAAAATCAATGCTTGGCCATAGAGGTTGCTAAACTTCATGCTTAACTTGTAGAAAAAGCAATCCTCATCCCAGCAGGTACAAGAGATGAAGCTATCAAATAGCTTCAAGAATGATTTCAAAAGGCTAAGGAGGAAGTAGTAATGGCCATCTTCAAACAATCCATGGTAGAAGCTAACATGTACTTAATCAAAAAGGACTTGAATCAGATGCACCAAGAGAATGAAGCATTGACCATGTAAAATCATCACATGTGAAATATTGATGTTCAAAGAGATCAAATGCAAGAATTCATTCATCAATAGTAAAAGTAGCTTACTAGAGCGAACACTGAATTGAGAAAATTGGTTGTGAAGAACTACAGTCTATCAATGGAGGAGGTATGCACCTTGCAAAAAAAGTCTACCATCGAAATTGGCACCTAGAAGAATGAAGCCCTCAAATTTAAGAAAGTAAAGAATCACTAGAAGGACTAGGTTGGCTTGCACAAGGAAATTAATGAAAAAAAAATCCAGATGGCAAAGGCGAAAGTGAATAAAGCCCTCCAGCAACTCCAGTAAGGAAAAGAGATGTGGCAACCCATACTTGATGGGATTGACACCTACAAAAAATTAGAGATCCACTTGGAGTTGTAAATTGAGGAAATGATAAAGTATATGGAGTTGGCCAATCTCCATTACACAAACCTTGCAATGTTGATAGCTAGATGGCCATGGTCAAAATTGGAGAAACAACTGGCTAGCTCATATCTGCTATATGAGGTTGAGTTTAAGCACTACAAAAACAAGTAGAAGCTTAAAACTGCTAACGTTGAACTTGAAGTTCTTAGAGGGTGATTCAAAGATCAATGATCTATCACTAAGAACCTAGCCAAATGGACTAATGACTACTAGGAGCTAAAGGTCATAGTCAGGCCATTCGACATTGAACATAAATAGTTCATTGCTAAGGAGTTGTTTCTAGCAATCCCATGTCCTTGGAATGTGCCCATTCCAACCCACATTGAGGAAGCTATGTGGATGATGCATGATCCTAGAAGTAAGGAGAAAAAAATGAAAGCATTGTTGGATGCTTTCTACCTCCCAACTAAAGTCACAGTAGCAGTAGGACAACCACAACCACTTCAACCACTACCAATGCATAAAGCTAGTGAAGGTCCCTCAAAGCCTCAAGAACCACCACTGCCTGGGACTATTTGATCTTCCCCAATAAGCTTCACATCATCTAGGTATGTGTTGTCCAATTTTTGAAGAGTCATGTCATGATGTTCAATTTTGTGTCTTAAACACCATCATTTTTGTAATGTGTTGATTCGTACACCTAGGCAGTCCATTTTTTGTCGAGTCAATCAGTTTTTTTTGTTGAAGAAAATTTAGTTAATAATCCCATACCTTCCCAATTTTTGTAAAAGAACTAAAGGAAACTTTACATTCAATCATGGGGGTATGATGAAGTCGTTGTTAGTTGGCTACATTGACAAGGCCTCATCAACATAATCAACCACATCAATGAGGCCTTGTCGACAAGGCCCCATCAATACATCTCACCCTGCATCAATGAGGCCCCATCGACATAATGTCTATTTATCACCTGTAAATACATGCCTATCAACTAAATTTATGGTTATCTAGATTTTAATAGCAGCAAAGCTCTTACATTTTTTCCGTTTGAAAGTTAAAATTGTTTCCCCTAAGTGCCCATAGCAGAAGTCATTCATTATATGGATCTTTATTCGAGCATTGTTATACCTAAGCATGATAGTGTGTATACCAATAAAGATGAGCTTTCTGATAAACCTTGTAACACTTTGGATAGATTATATATTTTATTTATGCATTTATTGTTTCCAATTATTTATTAAATATTTTTAATTAATTATCAATTATTTTCTAGTTACTATGTTAGATAACTAATTACACTAGATAGATTACATACATCAGTATGCTCGCTTCGAGCATAACATGTATTCACTTGATAATCACAGCAACATTATTTCTTGGTACGCCTAGTAGCATAGCACTTGGTCACCCAACAGCAGATATGTGGGTTCAGTACATGTACAAAAAGTGGGAACGGATACTTATGTTAGGATTATGTAAATGATTGGTTAATCAAATTACTTTTATCTACATTTAAGCACTGACTTATAAAACATAAAAAAATGATAAAAATATAATTCCTCAATTACACTTAACCATATCAACGAACATCACAAGTGTAATTGGAAAGACAATGATTAACCGTAAGGTTAGATTCACTTCCTAAAGTGAAACACCCCAAAATTCAAAGACATCCTTGCTTCACCAGGTCTTTGTAATTCGCATAGCATTATGGTAGTTCTTCAAGAGATGGATGCTCTGAATTTCAAACTATCCACTTCAGCAAGTTTTCTAAGTCAAGGAGTCTTGCTATGCTATGCTACGCCATGTAGCATAGCAAAATTTAGAAGACGATTGCAGAAGCACAGTGCTACGCTATGGTGTGCTATGCAGTGTAGCGCAGCGTAGCAAAAGTTGGATAGTTATTCCCATCGCCCGACTTCAAGTCCTTCAGAAATGTCTCCTTCTGTCAGAAAGCAGTGAACTTGGCCAAAATCAGGTCATGTTTGCTGCTACACTACACTAACCTACATGGCGCAGCGAGGCGTAGCAATTCTACAAAAGTCACAGAAGGCATCTCAAAGGGTAGGATCAACAAGTTCGTAAGTTTTGCAGTGCAAAAGAAAAAGCTTGTAGATTGGCGATGTTTTTGTGACTAAGGACAGTTTCTACGATATGAAACACTACGTAGTGTAGCATAGCGTAGTAAATCTGTGACTAGCAGTCACAACACTATGAAAGTTCCCAACACATGTAGCAGGACACAATGCAGATTTTTGCTTCAAACTGATGGTTACGCTACGCTACGGTGTGTAGTGTAGCAGAGCATGACAAGATGCTACGCTACGCTACGCTGCATAGCGTACCACAGTGTGACAAGATGCTACACTACACCAAGGGCTATGCTACAAAGCATCGAAAGACGTGGTGACCAGTTATGCAAAATTAATGCACCTCACCTAATTGCACCATTGCTCTAATAGTGTAATTACGATGCGACAGGTTTGTAATTACGGCGTGGCAGGCTCGCCCAACAGTCATGCAGGCACGTGCAGCATAGACAAGTCAGTATAGGCCCAGGGCACGTGGCTTCCAAACCGCATCTTTTGCACACCCTCGGCCCTATAAATACCCTAATGACCATCAAGGTCTGGGTTCCATTTTTCTGAGCAATCTAGTTGGCTAATGATTTTTGTTGGCTAACAAGCAAGCAAGATAGCACCATAACCTTGAGCATTGTAAGCTTCCTATTTTGACATTGTAAATAGTTAGCATTCTCAGTTGGTATTTCGTTCTGCTCTTTCCTACCACCTTGGTAGCACTTTGTGTTCAAGCACATAGCTATCTCGCTCTAGACATCTTGGTTACCCTTAGGATCTCTTCACTTCCTAGCACTGTGCAACCGATTGTATCCATCTTGACAAAGTGAAGTTGTAGCTCCGAAATGGTGCATTTTTCTAACTACATTTTACTTTGTCTCCTACTTATTATCGCATTTTACACTATTTTCTGCTTCTTTTACATTCAAGCATCACTTCATGCTATTAGTTTCATTTTCAAATAACACATTGCAAAAGGTTATATTAACACCAACTAAGTCCCTGTCTAATCGACCAGACCATTCAGGGTGCCCTGTTTCCATCCCATCCAGCATGGCCCTCCTGCAGAAACTGGGTTGAGACTGTCAACGATCGATGACCTCAGTGTTTTCCAACTGCCAACATTGTCGGTCGGTATAGTTTTTCTGGCGCTAGAAAGAGGGCTTTTGATGCCCTTTTCGCATGTCACGGTAGTCCTGCAAGCCTTCTTCACCCTGATACGCATTAGCGTAAACTTGACACCCGTCTGTGGTTGTTTACACGTCGTGCGATGTAGTTCAGTTAACTCAACGGTTCCTCAGGAGCCCTATAGGACATAAAGCCTCTAGTTGCTAGCTAACTTGCCTATCCTATGGTAGTCTTGCATGCATTCTGTACCCTATCGTGCACTAGCGTAAATGTGACATCCTTTTGTAGTTGTTTACGCATCGTGTGGTACAGGTCGGTCGTCTCGACAGTTCCTCGGGAGCCCTACAAGACATAAAGCCTTATTTTTTTATTACTTGCCAAATTTTTTTTTGCTCTTCTCATTCACAAAACTATTTAGCTTTTCAATTTCCTTGCTTTCTTTCATGTTTACAAAACTATCTAGCTTAGTAACAATGACTTCCACAACTACTGCTGCTAACACCTTCAACGTTGAGGTTCCCATCATGGTTCAAGGCACCATTGGTGCTGAACAACCATTGAACCCAATCTTGGAAACACAGAAATCCTTCAGGATCCAAAATCAGGGACCTGAGGGCTTGGCCCAACAACATGAGCGCTATAACTTTCTCTGTGCAAAGGTTTAGGCAAACTTGCCTTTGGATGTACACGAATTCGAGGGCAAACGTAGCTTCAAGTTCACTTACTGCGATGGGAAGGAGTTTGTTCCCACTCCCAATGCTTCCATACCTTTGACACAGATAAACAAAAGGCTTCTAGACCAACTAATCTAGTTGGCTAGGCTTAGGAAGTAGTAGGACATAGCATCCAACTAGGATGATGCCTTTTAGGATAAACAGGAGGAACTCGATTCCCAATCCGACGAGGGAGGTCCAACCAATCCCATTCTTGTCCCTCCTACCCAATCCTTCTGGGCCAACCCATTTTCTATCATCGCTCCCTTTGTCATCACGCCTACACTCTCACAGCCTACAACTACAACTACAATGGGTAGCCATGTTACCTTCCCGGTG
Organism: Gnetum montanum; assembly: GCA_015680685.1. NCBI lineage: Eukaryota > Viridiplantae > Streptophyta > Gnetopsida > Gnetales > Gnetaceae > Gnetum > Gnetum montanum. The sequence continues at coordinate 436,082 of MNCI01025042.1, forward strand.
TATCAATGCCCTTATTCTTTTGTTTCATTTGCAGCAACTATGCCTTTGCAAACTGTTCATCAATCCATTCCTGTAGCTTATCACACACCAATCACGGCTACCCTACCACATATTCATGTTGTGCCTACTTCACAATCATATGCAGCTTTCATTTCAATTCCTACGATCACATCTGTTCCACCCACTATGGCAGGCTTGGGCCCGTCCACGTAGTGGACCCCGCAGATGTCTCATTATTCTCATCCTCAGACCTAAAAAACCTTGAAAATGGTACAACCCAACACAGGGCTATGGTCTATTCCATCGATGACACAAGTAGTCTATCCGGTAGCTCAAACCGTGGTTGCTGCTTTGACAACAACACCTATCGAGTGGTGGGCAGCGTAAGCAACACCTTTTGCGGGGACTATCCCAATGGTACCGTCGATGGGTCACGCCACCACCCCTGCCATTCCACAAACAGGAACAACCTCAATAGTTTCCCAACTATCCACAACATTGTAGGGTTTGGATCAAGTATTCCAGCTCATCCAAACCCTCACTGAGGAAATCAAACGTCTCAAGGCTATCGAGTCTGACATAGTACAAGTCATGGACTTTTACTAGGATGACCGCATCAGCCCTGCAATCTCTACGCTAACGCTACCTCCAGGGATGTCCCTCCCCCACCTCACGAAGTACGATGAGGAGGGGGATCCCAACGCACATCTAGTCACCTTTAGGTCTGAGTCTCTCCTATTGCAATAATGGTCGCACATGATCATTCTTTTCTTTGCCATGTCCCTAGCTGAGAGAGCCTTAGATTGGTATCACACACTACCATGCTCATCCATTTCAACTCTAGAGGAGCTTCTGACCCAATTTGTGACTTGCTTCAAGTATAACTTGAAGCTGGAAATCACGCTGGACCAGCTGATGAGCGTGAAGTAGGAGCCTCTGGAACTGGTCCAGAAGTTCATCCAGTGATGGAGCACAACCCTTAATGAAATCCTCGAGCCCATCATGGAGGCCCACTTGCTGGCCATCTTTAAGGATGCAGTGAATGACTTTATCAAGTCTAAACTATACTACATCACCCCTTGCACTCTTAGTCGCCTTCACTCAGACTAAGAGTATACAAGATGCGGCCAAGGCAAGCAAAGACCCAGCCTACATTGCCTACAAAAACACCTTCACAAAGAAGGACAAGGGTAAGGCCCCAATGACCACAGTGGTTGCTGTGGTAACCGAGGCCAAGCCCAGACCTAGTAACAATGGTAACAAGGGCAACAAGAAATTGGTCATACCCGCAACTATCCCCATGCCCAAGTAGCGCAACATGTCGCAACCTCCAGTACCTATGCCTAAGACATCTACACAACCCAAATCAAACTTTGAGCATAAAGATCGCTTAAAGTACACCCCACTTTCTCTCAAGCCTTTGAAACTTCTAAAGCAACTACTGGCAGTGAGGCACATTCAACACAAGCATATGTCAAAAGAAGCAAGTAGGAGACATCAACGTTACTACGAGCTCCATAGGAACCCCTCCTTGGCCCTGCCCAATGAGCCCCCAGTTCCTAAGGGTTTTCGATTAGATAGGTTTTGTGACTACCACCAACAGTGTGGTCACAACATGGATTACTATCTAGCATTGTAGGCTGACATCCAGAGGTTGATCGATCAGGGAAAACTAGTGTTGGATGAAAGCAACCCAATACATCCTGAAAACCAATCTATGCATGTCTACATAGACCCCCTCAACACCAATAATTCTACTTACATCACCAACGCCATCAGCATTGACAGTGATCCTAGGCCACCCCAGTAGCCATTCATGGTCCATGTGCCTCAACGTAGTGCACCAGCACCATGAGCGGCTAATCAAAGCTTGCAATAGCTATTTGTCCTGAGAGTCCCTCCATGGGCATCCATCTCCGCACCACCTGTTAGCAAAACCGTGCTACTTCGCCTGTTAACACCATTAGCTCCTTTCATTATTAGGGGGTTGACTCCTTTGACAACCCCCATCCCGCATAAGATAGCTGAACAACTTTCTCATACTAAAAAACAAGAAGTGTGTTTCACGGGTGAGGCGTCGAAGGGGAATACCACCCAAGGCATTCCCAAGCCTACATCTTTGTCCCCTTCACCTACACCTTCATCACCAAAGACGAACGTTGTTGTAACCGCACAGTCCGTGCCACCCTACCGAAAAGGGTCTGTACCTAGATCTGAAGTTTTCTCTCCTTAGCAAATTCATCTTCTGGGATGGAAAGTGCTAAACATGAGGCTGGCCAAGACCTTTTATATGTCCTCACTCAAGTCAAGAAGGCTCTGAAAGAGAAAAACACTACACTGAGCCTGTATGACCTAATCATGATGTCTTTTCCCCACCGCAAGGCTCTGATCTGCATGTTGATAGTGATTCCGGTCAACGAAGACATGCCAGTGGAAGAGGAAGTGATCCACTTGGTCATGCTTCCCTCTACACCCATAGAGCCTAAGTCATCCTAATTGACTTTCAGTGACAACACCATTAGGGAAGATCCTGAGAGGGGTTAGGTGACCACGATGCCCCTTTTCATCATAATTCGAGTCAGCTAACACTAGATCCAAAGGGTACACGTTGATGATGGGGTTGCCATGAATGTCATCCCCTTCCCTATTGTGGACAAGTTGGGCTTGGTCGACCAGATCAAACCCACAACGATGTCATGCCTAAGGTCATTTAACAAGGCATACTTCCTAGTGAAAGGCATAGTCTACATAGACTTTGTAGTAGGGGACTAGTTCCCCATGAGTGCAATGTTCATCGTGGTCGAGAAAATTTCCAGGTCTAACCTGATCTTGGGGAGATCATGGTTAGCATAACTTAGGGTTGTCTCCTCACCCATACATCAGGAAATCTACCTACCATACATGGGCAAGGAGGTGGTGATCCATGGTGACGAAGTAGCAGCACAAGCTATCAGTAACGTAGACATGGAGCAAGGTTCAAAGGTTGTAACCTCTGAGAATGAAGTATCTTCTTACGCACATGTTGATCCAATGAGAGAATCAGCCTAGCAAGCCGATTACCAAAATGAAAGAGCGTGAGTTGAGTTACCCTTCCAAGAAAGGTACAACGATGCGAATGAAGGTCCTAGCAAAACACCTCAACCTTATGTTTTGCTCAACCCATGATGGATCAAGAGGCAGCTACACACAGCATAGCAATCCCACTGCCTCCTACCCCATTGCCATCCCTTGTACATTCACTGCTTTTTTCTTTGTTAACATACCATCCTTTTGGTATGCTACGCTATGGCCCGAAATGGCCTAAAACTATGCTTCGCTATGGCCCGAAATGGCCTAAAAATATGATACGTAGAGGCCTGAAATGGCCTAAAACTATGGTACGTTGTGGCCCGACATGGCCTAAAACTATGCTTCACAGAGGCTCGAAATGGCCTAAAACTAGCAATGGCCTAAAATGGCCTAAAACTAGCACATGAAAGCATGAAAATTTTACTCGAAACGTAGCATGTATACAGTGTACAAGGTAATGCAGAATCAATTTCTTCTTTGAAGTTCTCTTCTTTATTTAAAAATTTTTCCTTTCAGACAATGTTTGCAAAATTCATTACAAAATTCCAAAATTCCAAAAAAAATCCCATGTTGTCATGGGTTTTCTCTATTCACATCATCTTCACCTTTCATTTCTACATCATTTCCTTTTACATCACCTTCCCCTGCATTTTCCTCTACCGATTCTTCATTCCCTCCCTCTATGGGCCCTACACCCGCATCTGGAGCCTACATCGTAGAAATGAAGTGGTCAACTAAAGCAACGCACGCAACTTACAATAGAGCACAATCATTAATACAGTAGAAAGTGACTAACCTGGGAAGTGCTTGCATCCATCTTGAAGGGTATCCGGTCCAAACCAAGCTTGAGGTAGCTCTAGACCTCCTCTACCATGATGTCCACCCAATGCCTATTGCTTGGTTCAACATCCACAGCATCTCTCTCCCTTTCGACGGTTGTCCACCTTGGTGGTCCCCAAGAAAATGAGACGGTTGCCTTCTCTCCTATAGAAAGGTCCACTTTCAGGTCAGGAGATTCCATAACCTTTACCTACTCCTTAAACTTGGCATAGGCCTCAAAAGCATCAATGGCATGTACGAATGCTTCATACGTAAACGCCTCCACAGCAGCGTCCCTGTACAGTTTATGATGGGTGGCATTTTCCTGTTTATACATGTGTTTGTGGTTTTTCTGGGACTGCCCCCATTCATAAATCTTAGTGCTGAAGTCTTTCAAACCTTGACACTTCTGGGCTAGCAAGTCCATCTACATCCGTTGTTCTATTATTTCGTGGGTGGCTTCGACAGTCTAACGTGTGACTATCCAAAACCTGGTGTACTCTATCATAGCTATGCACCAATCCTCATTATTTGTGTTGTGGGCTATGAGGAACTCATTCCTCGACTTTAGATCCTCCACCTCGATGCTCAGGTCGGCCTCCCTTTGCTTAGCCCTTTGGACTCATTTCCACAGGTCCTCGTTGACGTGCTTATACTCCCACAAGGAGCGTTTCGAGTGAAAAATGCATTTGCAAGCCTCATCGTACGCCCAACGAGACACCTCGATCACTTCAGGCGGGAATGTAGGCACAGCACTGACTTTCAAAGGCTGTGTTGGGTCCCATTTGAGTCGAGAGGCTACAATGACACAAGGAGCATAGCAATTGCGTTAGTGTAGCATAACAACATGAGAGCACCTGATACTACTACTTACCCATGTCAGGGTCCACCTACTGAAGGTGGTTGATCATGTCGACAACGATCCCCTGCACGAACTTAAACTTATCAAGGATCTTGGCCCATTATTCCACACGAATCGAAGGAGGTCCTACAGCATTAACAATGGCACCTGTTACATAACTAAACATATCAGCAATGGTTGAAATGGGATGTGATGAGGCAAACACATTGCTGAACTCACTAGTGTCTGATTGCGGTCCCCCTTCTTGCTAATGCAAAATGATGGTGGTAACCTTGGTAGAGGTCCCTACCAAGTCTGTACGGACCTCTTCCTCATGCGCTAGTGCCTTTCCTTTTAGGAGACCACTATCTTTTTTATTCAAAGAAGGCTCCTCTTTGTTAGTAGGAGGATTCTCCTTAATAATAAGAGCTCCCGCCTTAGTGACAGGGGTTCTTCCCTTCTTGACCGGGACCCTTTCTTCCAAGATTGGGGCCTCCATGTATTTATTCATCACCCCCATCTTAGGGGCTGACACCTCTTCATCACCTTCTTCTTCTTCTTCTTCTTCCTCTACCAGAAAAGAAACATGTTTGCATTAGTCCAAAACAAGTTAGCTTAAAGTAGGAACTACGCTATGCTATGCTGCCTAGCGTAGTAGACAATAACAAAGTAAGCATTAGATAAAAGTGTTTACCAATGGGGGGTTACATCCTCTGCAGTTTAAGCTGCAATCTCTACCCCTGCTCTTCCTTCACATGAAGGGTTTCCTTGGCTAGGGGAGGCCTCTTCCACTGCAACTTTTTGGGCAAAGTCTCAGCCATGAGACGTTCCCCCCATGACATGCTACCAGCTACAATAGGGGGCGTCTCTCCTATACTATCTTGGGCTATGAAAATTATGAGCCACCCGATCCTTAGTCATCACAGAGAATGACTCCCCAATTATTTCTGGGGGATCTTAGGCTTGGGTGGTCTAGAGGATCTGGTGAATCCACGATCTAGAAATCTGGTTGTGATTTTGCATGACCAAGGCCCCATTCTCTTGAACCACCAGAAACTCCATGAAGCGCTTCAAGTAGGCTATGTATAAGGCATAATGTATATTGAAACGGGACTCTAATTTCTGACAAAGTCTCAAGATTTTGGTCTGCAAGCCTTTACATAGAAAGCTAGCCCAGTTGTAATGGGCCCCCTCTTCAATGACCTCATGCATTATCTAGGCCTATTCAATCCCCAGGACCTTCCCCTGGGTAAGCAGCTAGGGGAATGCACGAGCACGGAAGACAGGGTAGATCTCTTTGGCGGGCCCATCTTTAGGCTTCTCCATGGGGAGCCCTTTTTGCTCCTTGGCAATCCCCAACCACTCCTAAATATCCTTCTTCTAAAGGATCAACTCCTTCTTTTAATTTGACCCTATGAGGATGCCTTTGGCAGGGACACCGAAAAGGTTTGTAAACAGCTAGTCATTGATTTCAATGACCACCCACATGCCTTGTATCCATGTACGGAAGTGGCCCGCCTTCTCAGAAAAGGAGTTGACCAAGGAAAGCATCTCGGTGGTAGGAACACTCTAATTCGGGGCCAAGAATAGATCCATAAGCCCAACCTTCTAGATGTTCTGAACCAAGGAATCTGAGGCCATACCATTTATCTAGCATTGGCTCGCATCTACTTCATCATATTTGAAGTAGATGTTTGCCCCTTGTGTCTCGGCGGTCACCACTGTCACCTCCTGGGGCTTCCTCAGCCCTGTAACAATTTTCACAAAAATGCTTAGCATAAAAATGTAGAAAATCCAAATATTGCAAAGGCACTTAGGAATGCAACACTTACCGCTTGCCCTACTGGGTCTGTACAGTAACGGAAACGGTGAAAGGTCAGCTAGAACTTATTCAACTGTGATCGGTTCAAAGGGTTCTACCCACTCCTCATCCAGCCAACCAGACCCCTTACACTGATTGTAGGGAATAGGGAATAGGTACGGATAGGTGTAGTATTCATCCTCACATTGACCAATCACACCCGCTCGTAGGTTCTCAACAGAAGATAACTCCTGTAGGGCTATTTGTGTTGTAGCCAACTGACCCGGTCAGTCGTGAACCCCATCGTTGTTGATGTAGATCCTGGTAACAAACACATACTGTTAGCATTTGGCCAATATGGCCAGCATCACACAACACAGTGGAAAAAGGCTGCAAAACTCACCTGCCAACACAGTAGACAGTTCCCTGTGGATTCTGGAAGCACGTCACCATATAACATGCGATGAATAATGTGTTGTAACGATGGTAGCAGTTGTACTCAGGCATGTCCCAGATCCAAGCCAAAAACCTCAATCCTGTGGGGCATTAACTAGATCCTTCTCCCTGCCTGCAAATGATTGCCCCGTTTGTCAGAAATCTCAGGATGCCTCAGCTTGCCCTAGGCAATATGGCTTCGATTATGACGGCCGCCTCTTCCTCATCTAGGGATGACCAAACAATCACACTGAAGTGATCGAGGAGGTATTGTAGGAAAGTCCTATGCCCCTTTTCTGAACTAGACCCCCCGCTCTCCCACATGTATCTAGGGAGGAGCAGCATTGGCCACAGGTTTTCTCACATGACACAGGACCCCAGGAATTTCCAAGACAATCAGCATTGGCCTTACCCCATTCTGCACAACACAACCAGCAAGTATTAGCATCATGTCTAAGTGCAATACACATGCAATGTAGCAACACCTAGCAGTTCATGCATATATTGTAGCATAACCCTCTTCCTGCACATAGCGTAGCAAGAACACGAAAGTGCTAGCGTAGCAAAAATAGCCTAGTGTAGTAATAGAGCAATTAATCCTAATAGGGTGATTAATAGTACACCCCTATAGAACATGTTTCACACTATAACATCACGCATGGCCCAACCCTCCTCAGGATCCTACGTCACACCATTCAAAAGCCAAGTAACTTAAACTGCCCAAACCCCCGTGGTTATGACAACTGCGGAGGTGGTAGTTTAATCCACCTTGCATGCAATGATGGCGTAATGTTTATGCACTTTCCATGGCCAAAATGGCAACAGTAGTGCTGCAAAGGCCAAAATAATGTAATGACAGAGAACACAACTGGCTAAGAATATGATGCAAAATGAAAGCAGAGAACAACAAAAATAAAAAAAATAACAGAGTCATGGAAAAATAGAGGAAGCACAGTAACCTACCAAGTCAATGGCGTGTCCTTCCATGCCACGACACGTGCTTGTGTCACATGCCCTAGGGTTTTCTTTACCTCCTCGACCTTTTCAACTGCCAAATTCGTGCATTCCTTCTTTGGATCCATTGCCCTACTTGCAATTTTTTTTCTCGTCACTATGTAGAAAACCACCTTGCTTGCTATTAGCACAATCGCTCTATGCTCCGAAATCGCTTTGTGCTCCGAATATGGGCTCTGCGCTCTTACAGTGAGAATGACAAGCTTACCAAGGTTTAATCCCTATTTATGGCTGTAATGGTAAAAAGGGGAAACTTGTCGCTCTCTCTCTTCATTTAATGCAAAGTGCACCATATAGCGTAGCATGCTTTCCATGACATCATAGCACTGTTAGCATTAAAACCTTAACATGATTTAAGCTAACTACTTGCTTTTCCAAAAAATGAAAAAAAATATATGTTTCATTATCCCAGTCCAAAAAGACCTTAAACTAGAAATCCTAGTGTATTTGTGCTTTTATCAGTTCAGAAAGACCTTAAACTAGCATTTTTCGATCTGCTATGCGTTCGTAGTCCGCAATGACGCTAAACTAGCAGTTTCACATTTTCGCATCAGCTATTTTTCATTCCTTAGTAGTTACATGTTCTCGCATTGATAGTTTTACATTTCCTATTTTAGTAGCTCTGCATCTCCATGCCATAATGGTCTACCATGACTTTAAACTGGAAAACTTGTAATCCTTATATCATACTTCCCTAGTTACATCTTGCCATTGCTTTGCAAGTTTTCATTATATACAATTACTACCAACAAGTGCCTCTTAACTAAGCTTTCATCTCATTCTAACAAGTTAAACAGAAAATGAAAATCCATCATGATCTCTCCATGCCTTTAGCCCTAGCAGGTCCACATGGCAAGCTTGCAAGACAACTAAACCCAGACCTAATCGACTTGGGGTCAACCATAGCTAGCACCATAGCATCCTTAGAAACATCCCCAGACTAGCCCGAGCATCTGTTCTGAACCCTAGATTTAGAGGCTAGGGATGTAACTGAGCACCCTCTCATTGAGACGTCTGTGACCACATCCAAGGGAGAAGTAAAAATGTTAAATCTTAGCTCCCTCCTAGATGCACAAACGCACAAAAATGTAGCCAAGATTCTGCAAGACAACATCAAAATCTTCGCATGGTCATATAGTGACATGCCAGGTTTAGTTCCAAGGCTGATACAGCACAACATCGTCCTAGACCCGTGCATGAAGGCTGTCAAGCAGAAGGCTCATAAAGTCAAACCAAAAATTGCACTAGCCATGAGGGACGAAATCACCAAGCTATACCAAGATGGTTCCATCCGTGTAGTTGATTACTTAAAATAGGTGTCCAACATCATCGTAGTTTCTAAGAAAATGGGAGGAATATGAATCTATATAGACTTCCAGGATCTGAACAAGGCAATGATCAAAGACAATTTCCCACTTCCAAGCATCGATCAACTCATCGACCCTATGACTGGACATGCTCTGTTTCCCTTCATGGATGGCTTTTCCAGCTACAACCAAATTTGCATCAACTCGGAGCATCAGCTAACAACAACCTTCATGATCCCATGGGTGACCTTCTATTACACCATGATGCCTTTTGGGCTCAAGAACACTGTAGCAATCTACCAGCGAGCCATGACCTACATCTTCAGCAACTACATCCTAGAAATGTTAAATGACTACATGGATGATATAGCAGTCAATTCCAGGGAGGCAATTGATCACCCACATGATCTAGGGGTAGTCCTTAAGTATTTCCAAATGCATGATCTATGCCTTAATCCTAAGAAGTGTGTCTTTAGTGTGAAAATCGAACGCATGTTAGGGTTCGTAGTATCGAAGGCTGGAATAAGGGTGGACCCTGACAAAGTCAAGTCCATCATCAACCTAGCACCCCCTACAAACCTTAAGGAGTTACATGGCTTGCAAGGAAGGGTACGATTCATCCAAAGGTTTATAGCAAAGTTAACTGACAAGTTACATCCCATGCAACATCTTCTAAAGAAAGGGGTTAACTTCGAGTGGACAACCCAATGTCAATGAGCCTTCGATGACTTGAAGGAAGAGCTTTTGCACCTCCCAACTATGCATCCGCCACAGAGGGATAAGCCTTTCTTCATCTACCTTGCCACCTCCAACACATCCATCATAGCACTGCTATGTTAGAAATTAGACGACAAATCTAAGATACCAATGTATTATCTAAGTCATGCATTGACAGCATACGAGGCAAAATACAATGAAGTAGAGAGGCATTGCCTCGTATTAGTGTTTGCATTAAAAAATGGAGGCACTATCTATTTCGCAGTGTAGTCAACATCATTTTCAAAAGCAACATACTCCGTGCTATCACTAACCACCTATATGAAAGCAATAGGATAGCCCAGTGGAAAGCAATAACTGCAGAGTTCGACCTACACTATGTAAGTCAGTCGTTGACCAAGGGTAAAGCCATAGCAACGCAACTTACGGTCTCACCCGTCGATGACCATGCAACCATAGATCCCAAATTCCTAACGAGCATGTTGGCACTATCAACATCATTCCATCACACCTAGAAGCTACTCTACACTTCGACGGCACCTCAACCACGCAAGGAGGTAGCGCAGGTGCTATCATTATGTTTCCCTTTGGGGAAATGCACCCATTTGCCTATCATTTTGCATTCCCCTACACCAACAATGTGGCAGAGTATGAGGGGCTACTCAGAGGCCTCTTAGCTATCCAAGCACTGCGCATACAACACTTGGCAATCCGTGGTGATTTGAAACTAGTTGTGAATCAAATCACCGAGGTCTATGTCTGTAAAGCTACGCATCTACAACCCTACTGTGACCTAGAAAAAATCATGCCTAAGCAATTTACAACCATAGATGTGCAACATGTGCCATGCAACAAGAACACTATGGTAGATGCCTTAGCCACCCTTGCATTAAGAATTCCACCACACTCGTTTGCAAGTTTTTCGACTTCAATCGTCGAATGTACTGAGCCTATCACTCAGGTGGGACACATGGCCTCTACCAGTGCTACAAATACCCAGGAGTGGTATGCTAACATTAAAGCCTACCTGCAACATGGTGAACCCCCAAGTGGACTAACATCTGCTCAGAGAGATGCAATCCGAAAGCATGCCCAACAATATACGCTCATGGGGAATGATGCCCTATGCTGACGCTCCTATGATGGGATATTGCTAGCATGCGTGGATGGGGAGAAAGCCTAGAAGGTAGTTAATGAAGTACATGAAGGGATGTGTGGTGGACACATAGCACCTAGGGCTATGGCTATGAAAATCATATGCCTAGGGTACTATTGACCCCACATGGAGCATGACTGCTTGTCAAAAGTCAAGATGTGTGACACATTCCAAAGATACGCAAATCTCATACATGTCTCACCTATGGACCTACATCCAACACAAATCACATGGCCTTTCCAACAATGGGGACTAGACCTCATAGGACTTATCACGCCTAAGTCCATCGTGGGGCATAGCTTCATTATCACTACCACTGAGTATTTTACTAAGATGGTGGAAGCCATTCCCCTGAGGAAAATGACATCTCAGAAAATCTTCCACTTCATCCTGGATAACATCGTGACAAGGTTTGGGCTTTCAATGACTATTGTAACCGAAAATGGGCCACAGTTCAATAGTATGGAAACCTGAACCTTCTACAGCAATCTAGGCATTAGGCAATCATTCTCCTCCCCATATTACCTGTAGAAGAATGGACAAGCAGAGGCTACAAATAAGTCCATCATCAACTTGTTAAGGTGGATGCTTAGCAATAGCAAGAGGTGGTGGCATGAGAAAATCCTCTACATTCTATGGGCCTACAAAACAAGATGTAGAACCATGACAAGTTAGACTCCTTACAGCCTTGTTTATGGATTTGAAGCTATGTTGCCTCTTCAGTTGCAAGTACCATCACTCTAGATGATCCTCTCAGATGTCATGAGTGAAGCCTAGAACAATGAGTCATGGATCATCGACCTTGACTCAATAGAGGAGGAGCATGCGTAGATGTTGAGCTGCATAAAGCACTACCAAAGCAAGCAACAGCAAAAGCATCGNCTGCATAAAGCACTACCAAAGCAAGCAACAGCAAAAGCATCGTGCAGACCTGCATCGACGGCCAGTATAGAAGGGAGACCTCATCCTCAAGGTTGTCCATGAGCATGTGAGAAAATTCTCAACCAACTAGAAAGGCCCTTACATGGTCACTAAAGCCTTCAGGAATGGTGCCTTCAAGCTGGCGAACATGGATGGCAATGAGTTTGTCAATCTAGTGAATCACTTGTACCTCAAGTTGTACTACATTTGAAGCATGAAGACATCGAGCAGCGTTTGCAATGACGTTAAACTAGCAGCATCGAGCAGCGTCTGCAATGACGTTAAACTAGCGGCATCGAGCAGTGTCCACAATGACGTTAAACTAGCAGCATTGAGAAGCGTCTACAATGACTTTAAACTAGCAGCATCGAGCACCGTCCGCTATGATGATAAACTAGCAACAACAACAAGCAACATCTTCTACGATGTAAAACTGGTGACAACCATCTACTACGATGTAAAATTGGCATGTATGGTCTATTGGGATCTTAAACCAACACAGCAATCCGCTGGGATCCTAAACCAGTACACAGTCTACCAAGACCTTCAACTGGGTTTACGTCATGTCCCTAGCATGCATCTACGCCAAGTACACATCGAACGAGCGTGCATAGTGCCGACGTGGGGGTTGGGATCTTGCAACTCCAAAACATAGTTCACGACGTATTGGGAACATGATCTGGAATGCACGCAACACCACCACCCTTGTCATCATGCTGACCTTCCAGAGATGTCATATGACATCACACTAGCCCTCCATACCTACCGTCATCATGGCCCACCACCCTGATAGTAGTTCCTGGGCCAGTGCCTGCCTCTGGAGTTCCAGCAGTATTATGGCCCAACCACGATATTGTCATCCTCCAGCCCCCTGCCAATGCCTTAGCTCAAACAATTTATTAGCTATGTGGTAGCTGATCCCATAGCTAAACTAAGAATTCATGCCTTTAGCAGGGATTCTAGAGCATCCGCACTCACAGCAACTCTCGGCACCTTCGACGCCAACTCCTCCATGCCGATGCTGCCAAGGCCACTACTGGCCTTCCTACTTTGGACACTGTGCACCAGCATAGATGCCCAAGAGCTTCAACAACATCTACGATAAGCAAGACCTCTACCCTTGCTTCACATCGTGGCTGTTTCGCTCTTCGTCGTGCTTATAGGGTGCAGCTGAAAGCATGTCCAAGCCATAGTAGCAAGTGTTATGGCATCGCGAAGTGAGTGCCTCAACTAGCTTGACTACTTCAAAGTGCAAATTCCATGATGTGCATAACACAGCTCGCCACATGGGAAGCATCTATAGGTAAGTCAAAACCCTACGCAGATGTAACGTAACTCATCCTACGAAGTAAATACCTGTCCTACAAGAGGTTAAAGGTCAGTGAGAGTAAAGATGAAAATGTGAACAAGTCCCTCATGAGCACCTCGATGAGGGACTCTACTAAACCTCATCTTTGTCCTTTGTTTAAACCTTTGCAAAAAACCAATGCAACACTCTCAAGCGTAGCCAAGCGACATCCTGGCAATCATCAAGAGACAATGTCAGTATTGTGTCTTCTGTGGTGTTTTGTTTTCTTTGTCAACATCTCTCAAGCCCATCCTCTAGAAATCAACAAAGAGGGGCCAATGAAACACCCCAAAATTTGAAGGCATCCTTGCTTCACCAGGTCTTTGCAATTCGCGCAGCGTTATGGTAGTTCTTCAGGAGATGGATGCTCTGATTTTCAAACTATCTGCTTCAACAAGTTTTCTAAGTCAAGGAGTCTTGCTACTCTACGCTACATCGTGTAGCGTAGCAAACTTCAAAAGATGATTGTAGAAGCATAGTGCTATGCTATGGTGTGCTACGCAATGTAGCGCAGCATAGAAAAAGTTGGATAGTTAGTTCCCTTGCCCGACTTCAAGTCCTTCGGCAATGTCTCCTTCCATCAGAAAGTGGTGAACTTGGCCAAAATCAGGTCATGTTTGCTATTCCGCTACACTAAGCAACATGGTGCAGCGAGGCATAGCAATTCTGTGGAAGTGACAGAAGGCATCTCAAAGGGCAGGATCAGCAAGTTTGCAAGTTTTGCAATGCAAAAGGCAAAGTTTGCTGATTGGCGACATTTTTGCGACTAAGGATAGTTGCTACACTATGATACGCTATGTAGTGTAGCAACTCTGCGACTAGTAATCACAACACTGCGAAGGTTCCTAACACATGCAACTGGACACAATGTAGATTTTTTCTTCAAACTAACAGTTACGCTACACTACGCCAAGGGCTATGCTAAAAAGCATGGCAAGACGTGGTGAGAAGTTACGTGACATTAATGCACCTTACCTAATTGCACCGTTGCTCTGACAGCATAATTACGATGCGCCAGGTTTGTAATTACGGCATGGTAGGCTCGCCCAACAGTCATGCAGGCACGTGCAGCATAGAAAAGTCAGCATAGGCCCAGGGCACGTGGCATCCAAACTGCATCTTTTGCGCACCCTTGGCCCTATAAATACCCCAATGGCCTTCAAGGTCTGGGTTTCAGTTTTTTGAGCAATCTAGTCGGCTAATGATTTTGTTGGATGACAAGCAAGCAAGATAGCACCATAACCTCGAGCATTGTAAGCTTCCTATTTCGACATTGTAAATAATTAGCATTCTCAGTTGGCATTTCATTCTACTCTTTCCTACCACCTTAGTAGTACTTCGCATTGTTAACACCTGAGTTCGTGTTCAAGCACGTAGCTGTCTCGCTCTAGACGTCTTGGTTACCCTTAGGATCTCTGCACTTCCTAGTGTTGTGCAACCAATTGTATCCATCTTGACAGAGTGAAGTTGTAGCTTCGAAGTGGTGCATTTTTCTAACTACATTTTACTTTGTCTCATACTTATTATTGCATTTTACACTATTTTCTGCTTCTTTTACATTTAAGCATCACTTCATGCTATCAATTTTGTTTTCAAATAACACATTGCAAAAGGTTATATTAACACCAACTAAGTCCTTTTCTGATCAACCAGACTATTCAGGGCACCCCATTTTTGTCCATCCAGCACAGCCCTCCTGCAGAAACGGGGTTGAGATTGTCAATGGTCGACGACCCCTTGACATTTTCCAGCCGCCGACGTTTTTGCTCGCTACATAAATGTCTAGTGCACTAAAAATGAAGAAGTCCATGGAATTCGACCAGATCACGCATGAATGCTTTGTTATTTGTATGATTGGCTGTAGGCATACCTTGCCCCTCATCACTTAGCATGGATACCAAAGGCTCACAAATCTCAAGGAGGGATACTAGGCTATGGGGATTTCACACTAGGAAATTTGAGAGACTATGTGTATGCAAAATTACAAGAGATCTCAAATGCCAAAAATGCCAAAGTATGCAAATGGCCTAATGGGTGAAACCTGTAAATGGTATTGATGCCTAAGTGTTATAGGTTTTGGGCCAATAATGTAGCTGCAAATTACTAATAAATTGGCTACAAATTTTTGTTACGCTCAAGTGAGGTGGGTGTCCAAATTAAGAGGGTTACTATATATGGTAAGTATCATACCCCCATGGCCATTTTGTTTACTAATAATAGTAAATGGGAATTTTACCCATACTAGGCCTTCCAACTACAACATTGACATGTAGGATCCTTGCTAGAGTTTTTGCTATGTTGAAATCATGGTAATGTTGGATCAACGATGGGGGATGATGTATCAACATTGGGGGATATTGGTTATACCCTCCATGCTAAGCATAGGTGATTCTAAACCTCTCCATGTTGGGCATGAATGTTGCTAGACCTCTCTATGCTAGGCATGAATGATGTCAGACCCCTCCATGCTAGGGATGAATGCTACCATAACTCTCTACACTGGGCATGGATGTTGCTAGACCCCTCCATGCTAGGGGTAGGTGAGTTATACCCCAATGCAAGTATCTCTAGCATAGAAAATGATTTACCCCCCATAAAATGATCAAAATGCCAATTTTGGCATCCCAAAATGCATTTTAAACCAACCACACCAACCCCTCTCCTGGTGGCC
>MNCI01025042.1:464277-474804 GCA_015680685.1 Gnetum montanum
TACACAACTTGGGTTCAGGTTACAAGCTGCTCGAATAAAGAGCCGTTCACTCTAGGACTCCTACTGCGGGCACATGGGAAAAATTCTAACTCTGGAGTGATCAATCTGCCAGAGCTTCGCTACTTCTAGCCAAGATTTGGAAATGAAGGGAGTGCCACCTCTTATTTATAGATATGGCAGCGGGACGCGATATCGCGCACACGATATCACAGGGGAAGACGCGATATCGCGGCGACCACGATATCGCGTATGCAGGTCGCGTCTCATCAGATGTTAACAGTGCTTGCACAATTTCCAAGAATTTAGAGTCTTCTTATAGCATCATAGTTTCCCCATGACCATTGAAATTATAGAACAACTATCTAATAGCTAGATTAGACATCTTCTTCATAGTAGAGATGTCTACCTAAGATTCACTTCAACTTGGAGGAGATGTATTCTTTGAAAATGGGAAATCTCTATGGAGATGTCTCTTCTACAATGGAGACATCTCCTAAAAATAGTAGACATCTTTTTAATTTTTACACTTTCTATTTTGAGGCTTCATCTCATGAATTTGTCTTCTTTCCAATCCTTGAAGCATCTTCATTTGACTCGTAGCCTTTTTTTTTATCCATGGTTGTCCATGATCTCATCTTGTCCATGTAGTCTCTACTTTGACATCTCTTTGTAGATCTCATGTCTTGAGTTCTCATTGATGCCCTACAAAATCATCTAATTCCATAAACATTCTATCCTCTCCATTTTTCTTAAGGTTTTGACATACCAAAAGGTCAACAATCTTCCCCTTTTTAGTTATGTCCAAACCTTAAGAAAATGGGTGAGTCAATAAATAATTTAAATACTAATAACTAATAAAAATATTAAGACATATAAATTCCAATGGTATCCAAGGTTATAACTAGGATAATGGCTCTATAGCTCAAGGCACAATCACATGAAATATAAAATGAACCTATACTCTGCAAAGGTAAAACATGTCTCCATAATAATGCAACAAAACACATAATCATGATATAGAAGCATAATTTTTCCATAAACTATCAACAAACTTTCCATAATACATACATCCACTAAAATATTCTCAACATGTACAAAAAGTACATATTTGTACATCATCAAAAACTATCTTCCTTTTTCTAACCTCATCAAAAAGGACTCTAATCAGTAACCTTGGTTACATCATTTGAATCCTCATCTAAAGTAGCTATATCTAGAGAAGGTCTATAGTTATCCTCCTCATCATCATCACTATTGGTACTGGTGCTAGACATGTGCTTCTCATCATCATCATCTGAAGAAGGTGGCTAGATTGGAGGTCTTTGTGGATAAAGCTTCACTCAAAATCAAGATGAAGCTGGTGGATTTAGCTGGGATGAAGCCTATTGAGAAGATGAGAAAGCTCCATTCCTCTAATAGGTGAGAGTGTTGATAGGTCTCCTCTGGGAAGAAGTCTCAAAGATGCTCTCCATATCCTACTACTCAAAAGTCATCAAAGCATAATCTTGAGGATAAGAGCTGAGTCCTAGCTACATGGTATTAAGAAGCTCCCACTAGAAATGTGTTAGTGGTGCATCAAGCTCATCTAAATCAAAGGAATTTCTTAAGTCATAGGCCTGGGAAGGCCCGGCTACTACTACATATCTGGGTGGGGCTATAATGTCCTCCTTATGATCTGAAATGAAAGGAGTGGTAATCTCCTCAAATTATTATCCATCAAGAGGAAGAGGTACATTGGCACATCCATTCCTTTATGGAGGTAAGAGAGATTCCTACAAATCATCCCTAAGGTACAAGCAAATGGCCAAAGTATCATCTTCAATGAAGATCTCACCTAACTGCTAGCTAATTTGGACCTTTTTAATTAAGGAGAGGCTCCATATGGTGATTCAAACACCACAAAAAATTTGCATGTTGTAGCCATTTTCCATCATGTAGCTTTCACCCCATAAAACCAAAGGAAAACCTTCATTGTAAATGTGAGGATTGTAATCCACAATTGGCACTTTCACATACTTTATACTTTGAGAACAAACAATGCCTCATAAGTGGTCAAAGCCTCATTCCCCAAGTGAAAAACATCACCTAGTGTCTATTTTTGGGCTTGGGGAAGGTCAAAAATACCTTTTGAAATGTCAAAAATGGCAATTTGATGGGTTTTATGGTGGGTATACATTTTTCTATGTTGGAAACACTTGCAAGGGGTAGATCTCACTACCCCCAGTGTGGAGAAGTGGGGATTTCCTCTTAGCTTGGAAAATTTTCCTCCAACATGGAGACTACATACTTTACTTAGAACACTTTCCCCCTTATTGTGGAAGTTTCTCTCCAATGTGGAGACTCCACCCCCAACATGGAAGCCACAATAGCTATATTTCAATAATTCATGCATTCCAACATTGACAAACCACTTCAGCAAGCATGGTGGAGAGCTCAACATCAAAGATTCATCTACAATGTGGAAGGTGTACCACCATTACTATTTATAGTAAATGGAATGGCCATGGGGGAAGGCACTTACTGTATGTGGCAACCCCCCAAATTTGGGCACCCATCTCACCTAAACAAGTAGATATTTGTAGCAATTTGATAGCCAATTTTCATCCATTATGTAGCCAAATAATAGCCATTTATATGCCCATTCATGGCCTAAGACTTATAAAAACTAACCTCTAACACCATTTACAGGTTCCATGATTTTTCATAGTTCAACACTTTGCCAGTTCTACACTCTTGTAGTCTAAGATAATTGGTATTGGTTACACAATTTAGTAATTTGTTCATAGTTCTACACTTAGGAATTCTCAAGCACTCAAGAGTTCTTACACGTTTTCCACCTTGTATCATCTTGAACCTAGAGTAGAAACCTTATGACCTTGTGACCTTATGATGAGCGACGAGGTACCCCTACGCTCAACCATAAGCATATGAGCATTTCACACATGATCCAGTAGAATTCCAAGGACTAAGTGCCTATGCACCTTTATGGAATAATAACGAGTTGGTTAATTATTGTCTTCCCAAACTTACTTATATGTCACGGTTATATGGTTAAGTAAGCTTGAGGCATATGATTTTTATGGCTTTTATGTGTTTTATATCCTACACTAGTAAGGAGGGGGAGAGAGATAACTAAGTAACTAATCTAATTTAAATATTCATTAACTAAGTTCTAACTACTCCTAACACCAGTATCCATTCCCACTTTCCGTACACATCCTAAACCAGTGCAACGTTGTTGGGATTACCAAACGCTAATCATCAATGGGTTACCAAGCGCCACACGCATGCTCAAAGTGGTCATACTGATTGTATTTAACTAAAAGAGTTGTAGGGTGAGAGAGATCATTAATCAACTAGGAAAGCATTAAATAATAATTACGCTAATTAATCTATTCTGTATGCTACAAGGTTCATCATAAAGTTCATCTTTATTACCGTACACAAAGTGTGCTTAGGTACACAATGCTCGAATAAAGATCCGTTCACCCTGTGACTTCTACTATGGGCATGAAGAAATAATTCTAACTCTAGAGGGAAGAAATGGCAAGAGTTTGGCTAAGGGACTAACTATCTAATGTGAAAACAAAGTGTGCTGCCTCTTATTTATAGGCAAGGAGACAGGTTGTGATATCAGATATCTAACATCGCATGGTTGGATCTGATATTGCAGACACGGTATCATGGTGCATCATACCCCATGACTCAATGAAAACTTGTCCTTGAGTTCCTTACAAAATATTGGGAAGGTATGGGATTATTGACTGAATGACCATTGATGGTGGAACGGGGTGACAGACTCAATGTGCCTAGTGAACAAATCAACAATACAATAAATGACAGCATTAGTGTTCATGATCACAAAAGTGAAAACTATACATAAATGACATCTAGCCCTATTTGGCAGCTGGAAGAGAAGGAGAGAGAGAAAAAATAATAAGACATGTTGTTGATGCCAAGATTGTGCCTTCCATTGTTTATCCATAACCATGCCACCAATCTTACTCCTTTCATAAACATTCTTATTTTGGTCCATCCTAAGTGTTTCCTCCAGGCTAGTCCATTATTGTATGATCACCATCTACACACACAACCTAGTCACAAATGAGTGAGGGTAGATAAATCATAATGCAGTTGATACCTTGCCTCAATGTAAAGTGCATTGGCTAAGTTGTGGTTATGGTAGATACTGATTCTAGAGATTTAACACTGGTGACTACCTAATGTGTAGGGGTTAGGAAAAATTGAAAAATTTGTGCGAGGGCCCCCATGACTAAGAGTGAACCTCCAGTAGCGATAGGATGGAAAAAGATAATGAATAAGAAAGATGGAGAAAAAGTAACAATGGAAACACCAATAAAATGGATGTCATGGATGGGGATGAAACAAAAATTTGTTGATTATAGGAAATGTTTAAGGAAAAGAAGTTAACAAATGCACCAAAAAGGAATGTCAATGGGTCCTCCCCAAAGCAGGCTCATGCCTTTGATGCCTTGATAGACCCACAAACCAAAGAGTCCATAGGCTCTAGGAATGTCATTTGGAAGAAAGAGTTAAAAACTTACCCACAAGAACTTACCAAGGAAAAAAATGCATCAACCAAGATACATACTAATGATAAAATTAGCAATGAGGTGAAAAATGAAAAAGAAAGTTGGAGAGGAGAGAATGGAATGGAAACCTAAGAACAAGTTTGTGTAAAGTCTCTTGTGTATGTTCTATGGTTAATGTGATTAGGTAGAACTCATTCCAAATCCAAGCTTAACAAACCACATTCCGTTACCTCACATCAACACAATTGACCATCCTATCCTCTTGAAGTAACAAGAATGCCTCTACAAAAAGTCACCACCATTCCAAGGAGAGCGAGATGGAGAATCAAGAAGCGAGAAATGACCTTAGTTAGAGGGAACCTTCAAACATTGGTAACATGTCTTTCCAGCACCATAACTAGTGCATGTATCCCAAGTTCATTATTGTGTCTAAGGGGTGTGCTTTGAATTCTCACTTTTTTGTGTTTTTTGCATGAGAACCACACCATGCAAAGACTTATTCTTATGCACTCAACTTCTGGAGATTTGATGAATGGTCAAAATGGTGGAAAACCCAAGGAAAATGCATCCAAGCACTCAAGAGAATAGCCAACACAAATGCATAGAATCCCCTTGAGGTCATACCCTTTTCATCCTTTGAGTCTTTCCTTAGTCTAAGAAATACCCAGCCACTAATTCGTTAACAATTTTATTAGAGAAAGGGACTATACAGTTCCAAGCCAAGGGAGACCATAGGATTTTATGGATGTATGAATGATGTGGATTCATTACATGTTCAATCAAAAGAACCATACCTTAATATCAACATCATACTTCAGGTAAAATCCAAACATTAGCAATCAATATGGTATTATTCCTGTCACCATCATGAACACTTATTGGGTGATGAAAAAAATAAAGTAATCACATAAAGAAATGGTAAAAATATGAATGATGGTGTAAAACAAAAACATGAAAGATTAAAGAAATATGCAAAAAAAAATGTGTTAAACAAAAATGTGAAACAAAAATTTAGAAAGAACTGAGGGCCTTCAATGATTAGCAAAGGTGGCCATCTCCCCCATGATTGAGTTGGAAGGAGGAGATCTGAAATAATGAGCAAGGTTACCCACCTATAGAGGTAGCATATGTTTTGGCTGTCCTAAACTCATGGAAAGGTTTTGTTTGTTGCACATTGACTAACAGTCTCTTATCTGGGCTCTCAGGTTTATATATGGGCATGACCCCTAAAGGAAAAGTTGCATAGATAATGTAAGGTCCTTCCCATAGTATTTGAAATTTGGTATGTTGTGACACATGTGTGGGGTTCCAGTAGAGAACCTTATCTCCTAGTTGATACTTAACTTTCCTAATTTTGAGGTCATGACATTGTTTATTAAATTCCTTGTGCAATTCATTAGATGATAGGGCAGCTAGTCAGTTCTCATCTAGCAAGTTAAGAATTATCAACCTTTGTTTTTGTGCTAGATCAAGGTCAAGGTTGAGGTCACATGTCGTGGCTAGTGTACAGAACTCAGTTTGGATAGGGAGCATTGGAAGTTTTCCATACACTAACTTGTAGGGAGAGTAGCCTATATGAAGTTTCCATGTGGAGAAATATGCCCAAAGAGCATCATTCAGTTTAGTGCTCCAGTCTCGCCTATACTTACTAATGGTTCTGGTTAGTATCTTAGTAATCTCCCTATTGGTGACTTCGGCTTGACCATTTGATTGGGGGTGGTACGATGTAGTCAATTTATGCTCAACTCCTAAGTGTTGCATTAGCTTTCAAAAAGTTGCACCTATGAAGTGTGTACCATTGTCTGAGATAAGTTCATGCGGCACACCAAACCTATTGATGACTTTTTATTGAACAAATCATGCAGTTGTAGATGATATGCAATCTTTAACGGTAGCTACTTTAGCCCATTTTGTTAAATAGTCTACGACAACTATGATGTAAGATTTTTCATTGGACATTGGTGTAATGGGCCCCATGAAATCAATTCCCCAAATGTCAAAGGGTTCTAATGGTTGAATCCATTATTGTGGACCCTTCATTCTAGTAGTCATTCCCCCATCATGTTGATAGCGCTCACAAGATTGGACAAATTGATGGGTGTCTCAAAACAAGGTAGGCCAATAATATCCTGTAAGTAAGACCTTGATGGTCATTCGTCTCCTAGCATAATGGCCCTCACAAGGTCCCTCATGAGCATCTTGAATAACTCTTAGTTGATCTCTATTGGGAACACACCATCGAACTAAGCTATCGAGACATACTTTATAAAGTTGTCCATTGATCTCCATGAAGTACTTAGCTCTATGAAGAAATTGTTATTTCTTCTTAAGGTCTAGCTCTTGTGGTGTTTGTTGGATAAGGAGATAGGTAAGAATGCTACTGTACAATTTTTTCTCCATGGGTGATTAGTTATTCACTACACCGGAAAAGAGTAACTCATTAGGGAAATGATCAGAAATTGGATACTCATCCTCTTTGCTGTCCCAATGCAATCGAGATAAATGATCAGCAACTACATTCTCGGTGCCTTTACTATTGATCATCATTAAATCGAACTCTTGTAGGATTACTAGCCATCATATAATACAGTGTCTTACCATTGGCTTATTCATGAGGAACCAGATTGCACTATGATCTGTGTGTATGAATACTTTCTACCCCAATACATAGTGTCTAAATTTTTCTAGCACAAACACTATAGCAATTAATTCTTTTTTTTAATAGTGTAGTTAAGTTGTGCACCAGCAATACTTTTACTTACACAATGGATGTAGTAAGGATGATTTTGGTCATCTAGCTATGTAAGCATGGCTCCTAAGGCATAGTTGGACGCGTTAGTCATGACATGGAATGGTTTGGACCAGTCAGGAGCTTATAGAATGGGTGTTTCTACCATCTTCTGTTTCAGATTTTGGAAAGCTAGTTCACATTCCCTGGTCCACTCGAAGGATACGTCCTTTTTCGTTAACTCTACCAATGGTTTGGTAATCTTTGAAAAGTTCTCTATGAATCTCCTATAGTAGCCAGTGTGTCCAAGGAATCACCGAATGTCTTTGATAGTTTTCGATTGATGGGTAATTCCTTGGATGACTTTGATTTTCTCAAAGTCTACCTCTATCCTTGCATGTGAGATTTTATGCCTAAGTACTACACCTTCTTAGACCATAAAATGGCTTTTTTGCCAATTGAGCCTCTAATTAGTTTCTACACATCTTTTTAGCACTTGCTCTAATTGGTCCAAGGCGTGATCAAAGCTTGCTCCATAAGTGGAGAAGTCATCCATAAAGACTTCCATACCATTTCCTATCTACTACTAGAATATGCTTAGAACTAAGCGTTGAAACGTTGCAGGGGCATTACACAAGCCAAACGACATTTGTTTGTATGCAAATGTTCCCCAAGGACTGGTGAACGTAGTTTTGACTTGGTCTTCTTGGGCTATTTATATTTGGTTGTATCCACTATATCNTACTTGGTCTTCTTGGGCTATTTATATTTGGTTGTATCCACTATATCCATCCAGAAAACTATAATAGTGATGCCCTACGATTGTGTCTAAGACTTGGTCAACAAATGGCAATAGAAAGTGATCCTTGAATGTTGCCATGTTTAGTAGCCTAAAATATATGCACACCCTCCATTTGCCTCCCTTTTTAGGCACGATTACTAAGGGACTAACCCATTCACTATCAGCAATGGGGTATATGAACCTAGCCTTTAGAAGCTATTTCATTTCTTCTTTTACTACTTGCTTCAACTTTGGGTTCAATCACCTCTGTGGTTGTTTTCGAGGCTTCATGGAAGAGTCAGTGTAAATCTTATGCTAGCATATTGTTGGCGACCGTTTGGGACGTGACCACCAACGAGTGTCCTCGAATAGGATTTAGGTGCTTGCTGGTCTCTGGCAACACCAAGGCCCAGATACCTCCAAATAAACTCAGTAGTTAATGTGAGTATGTGCATGTGCTATTGCGGCGTGTAGTTGTGAGAAATGTAACGATTGTGTTGTATGTAAACTACAAATGACTTACTTTAAAGAGATTCAGCCAACTTTGCCAAGTACTGTGAGTTCTTGAAAATTTCCTATTTTGTTCAACTGCCTAGTCTACGCGGTCCTTATAATACCTACTTGTAACAAATAAAATTTTGCAAAAACATTTGAGCACAACTCCGCAATCTACTCCTAATTTTCCCCAGAGAAAGAGATAGTTCCACAAGAAAACTAGAAATAGAGCAAGATTCGATGGAAATAAGCAGAAAAGAAAAGAAAGCAGATTTGTGTAGACCTCAAATATTTAAACAAGGTAAAATGACACGAGTAAACACTTCGCAATAAAGCTATCCCAAATTCAATATCTACGAATTGTTCAAACTTCCAAGGCTCAAACAAGCAATATCTTCAAGACAATCCTATTATGCTACCAAAAATTGCTGCGTAAACTACCACGTACGAGACTCCATTTTGACTAGATAATAGATGTCAACGATTGCATTCAAACAGAACCTTTAAAAGACTTGACAATTTCTGATTGAAATACCACGAGAATTCACTTTAAAGATAAAAAGAAGCTATTCTGGTCCAAAATACCAAAGATTTTCTGAACCCTCTCGACTACTGAATTGTTCAACAACGTGACTACAAACAGAGGCTCTCTTATAACAATCCCAATAGCAGTTCCCACACATTGCACAATAATGAAATTTACTACTAAAATGCTCTTAAGGCTTTTAAACACAAGCGCTTCTATGGCAAAATTTTAATAGAAATTTCTATCGGGCAACAAGAACAGTAAGGGCAATCTAAAAATCCCAAAATTACTTGCCAAGGATGATACTATCTAAACCACTAGCTAAACTATTTAAACAAAACAAAAAATGAAATGCATAACTCACAGGACCATGACAAAGAGGCTGAAATTATTATTCTAGCAAGCCATCTTACAAGCAATCGTTCACACTTTCTTCTTTACAAAATGCTCTTCTCCCAAGACTCAAAGTATCTCCAAGTGAGAGCCCAAGTGCTAACTAGTAGCCTTCAAAGTGTGATGTATGAGACCCCAAGTGTGATAATGATATTCTTCCATGACCCTTGAAGCCTTTTTATAGGGTTCCAAGGTAGGTAGGGAAGTTACATATTCAAAAACATCTCACCTAACTTCTCTCCCAAGTAACTTGGCCAACCAATTAGGAGATTACTTGCCCAACAAGTTAGGAGGTTACTTGTCCAACAAGTTAGGTAAGTTACAACAATTTTGGGTGGTTGTAACCACCATAGAGATAAAAAATCTACAATGGACAAGTGTCCTATTGTGCCGACCGAAATCGTCGATGCGAGGCTGGAACGTTGCAGACACCGAAAGATCAGCGGGCGAGCACAGTTGACCCTGCCTCCGCTTGAGGGCGAGCTGGAGTGGACGAAGGCAGAGTGCCTTGAATGGTCCGCACACGGATCAAACAAGGACTTCCCCGAGCACCACCGAGGTGTTATACGCTGGGTTATACGTAAATAGGGCGGAAGCAATGAATCAGGTGTGCACGGCGTAAATATAACGGGCGTAAACGGAATGGGGCGTGAACAGCGTAAACAGAAATGAACACAGCGTGAGCGTACGGGCGTGACAGCATAAACAGTGCGAATGGATGTAGGGCGTAAGCAAGCAAACAGTGTGAACAGTGGGCGTATACGAAGGGAGACGGAGCGAAAATGCAAGCGGGCATGAACGAAGGGTGGGCCAAATTGACGTAAAACTAAAAAAGAACTCACAGCGAGCGTAAACAGTGGTCGTCTTCGGGCACGAACCGAGCACGGAGCGCGAACGTAAACAGGCATAAATGAAGCGCGGGCCAAATTAACGTAAAACTGTAAAAAAAAACTTGCTGCAAGTGTAAACAATAGATTATGGAATTAAAGTTTTGTGCACCGGTCTAACGCAGTTGTGTGGGGACACAAGGCGGACGTAAAGCCCCGGTGAA
>MNCI01025042.1:488196-574042 GCA_015680685.1 Gnetum montanum
GACATGGGGAACACCCGGAGGACAGCGTGGGGCCAAGCCTGGAGCAGGGCACATTCCAACCGGAATGTTATGAGATGGGCGTTGGGATCTGTCTCACCATTATATTTGGTTAATGTTGGCAAAGGAACACCTTTGGGCAGGGTTAAAGGTGGGACAGAGGAGCTGATAGGGTCATCATTGTAGAAATCTATCACTTTCATCTCCCCATCGCTGACAGTTTTGATGCGTTTTACCTCGTCTGTCAATTCCTACATCATTCTTTTAGCATCTACCCAATCCTGAGCGTTTGGGAGCAAGGTGGTTTGGGCTTGTGGCGCATTGTATGGGTTAGACTGTTGAACGGTTGACTGGAGGGCTCAAAGTTGCGTCGTTGGGGGTTGTGTTTGCGGGAAGTGTATAGTAGATGGCATCAGAGGCACTACATTATAGAGAGGAAGTTGTTGCTGCTGTGGTCGTGGCTGTGCCTGAGGCACATGAATCGGTGGCAACGTGTGGGGCGGTATGTAGTGGTGGGAAGCCTGGTGTGACGTCGTGCCCGTCATTGGCCACTGTCCAGCCATGTTGTACGAGGAGGCTCCTTGTTGGGTTATGGCAGTGAAAGAGGGCGCATGCGTTTGGATATGTGGGATGTAGTGAGCGGGTGCGGACACAGGTATAACGTGTGGCATTCTTACCACTTGGGACTGGGCTTGAAACGTCACTCCTAGGTTGCTGTGAGGGGGTGGCGCTTGTGAGGATGAACCTGCAAGTGTAAAAGGGAAGGCATTGGACAAAGGGTGGCCTTGCGGAGGGACTTGAGCTGACGCGGATGTTTCTTGTAACAGTGCTTGGGTGTGGTCAGAGGTAATGGGTTGGAGGGGTATGGTTTCCCCTGTGTCCGGGTTAAATACGGGGTTCACGTGGTTATGTGGACTGAGAGTATGGTAGGAGTCTTCATGCTCAGATTGCGCAGCGAACTCGTCCTCTTCACCCCGTTGTGGTTCTACCGTAACCTGATCTAACGATTGGCTCCTGTGCAGAAGGAGCTGCGTAAAGAGCTCCGAGAATTGCTCCGGAATGGGGATTACGTCGTACGGGGAAGGGATGAATTCATACCCCCCTCTGTAAAAGATCTCAAATTGCCTTTTTACTTCCATCTCAGCCCGGTCTACTNTGAGTGTGTGGAATTGATATGGATAACGGTGTATGCGGTGGCATAGACGAGTTTACCGGCTAAGTATCCGGCGTAAACGCTGGCGTAAGCGTGTAGCGTGTACGCTGGAGTTTATCTGCGGCGTAAACGCTGGCGTAAGCATGTAGCGTGTACGCTGGAGTTTATCTGCGGCGTAAACGCTAGCGTAAGCGTGTAGCGTGTACGCTAAGTATGCAGCGTAGACGCTGGCGTAAGCGTGTAGCGTGTACGCTGGGGTTTATGTAGCGTAAATGCTGGAGTCGACAGCGTAGACGCTGAGTCTGGTTTAAAAGTGGCAGCGAGGACGCTAATCAGCGTGAACGCTGAGGGACATGAAGCCTGTTTAGCGAAAGGCCCTCCTTCTAGCGCCAAAAACTGTGCCGACCGAAATCGTCGGTGCGAGGCTGGAATGTTGCAGACACTGAAAGAACAGCGGGCGAGCACAGTTGACCCTGCCTCCGCTTGAGGGCGAGCTGGAGTGGACGAAGGCAGAGTGCCTTGAATGGTCCGCACACGGATCAAACAAGGACTTCCCCGAGCGCCACCGAGGTGTTATACGCTGGGTTATACGTAAATAGGGCGTAAGCAATGAATCAGGCGTGCATGACGTAAATATAACGGGCGTAAACGGAATGGGGCGTGAACAGCGTAAACAGAAATGAACACAGTGTGAGCGTATGGGCGTGACAGCGTAAACAGTGCGAATGGATGTAGGGCGTAAGCAGGCAGACGGCATGAACAGTGGGCGTATACGAACGAAGACGGAGCGAAAATGCAAGCGGGCGTGAACGAAGGGTGGGCCAAATTGACGTAAAACTAAAAAAGAACTCACAGCGAGCATAAACAGTGGTCGTCTTCGGGCACGAACCGAGCGCGGAGCGTGAACGTAAACAGGCGTAAATGAAGCGCGGGCCAAATTAACGTAAAACTGTAAAAAAAAAAACTTGCTGCAAGTGTAAACAATAGATTATGGAATTAAAGTTTTGTGCACCGGTCTAACGCAGTTGTGTGGGGACACAAGGCGGACGTAAAGCCCTGGTGAACAGAAGGATGCAGCTGGCGGACACGGTAGGCGAAGCGCGGACTGTGCTCAGCGTGCAGCGTGCAGCATGCAGGGCTTCCAGCGTAAGCGTAAGAGTAGGGGGGGTTTCAGCAGCGTAATTGCTCTGGGTCGGCTCTGATCGATTTCTGCGGACCCGGTAAATGTGGAAAACTGGGCTATTTATAGGGGTAGGGTTACCGGGAAAAGCGGACGGGGAGACACGTGGCGTATAGACCGGGCGTTACAATTTAGAAACATGATATACGCCAGGCGTATACATTATACAACAGGCCGGCGTATACGCTAGGCGTATACGCTGGTGAATGTTGGGCGTATACGCCGGCGTATACGCCGAAGGATGTCCACTTGCTTCAATCCTTGCTCTTGGGTGTAATCTTCATGTTGCCATTGGAAATCCTGTCGTCGAGCGTGTGCCTCTGCTGTACCGGGGCGTGTACGCTGGAGTGCTGGGCGTAGACGCTGGGCGTGAATGCTGGGCGTAGACACTGGGCGTGAACGCTGGGCGTGACACTTAAAGATTTTTGTGGTGTTTCACCTATTCCATGGCCAAGTGTCTTCATTCAGTTGCCAAGTATCTTCATTTAGTTCCCAAGTGTTCACCATGGAGAGAAACAAGTTGCAGTTGACACGTGTTCCATTTAGTTGACAAGTGGCCATTGTGGACATAAAGATGTTGTAGTTGACAAGTGGCCTTTGTGGTGGTTATAACCACCATTTTAATTGACAAGTGTTCAATTCTCATAGGACTTTGAACAATTGTTGCATAAATTCCCTTTTTAAATCAATATTATATTTTATTGTTATTTATATCATAGTAGTAGAGATAATAACCATGGATTTGATGCATGGGTTGATATATAAATATATGTATGCGTATACAACTGAATGCATAAGTGGAGTTCTACTCTCACATTTTAATTTGTGGCACCTCGAATGTAATCCCAGTTATATCAAGGCCGATTCCATATTCATCTTCTCTGCACTTTATTACAGAAAAAGTAACTAGAGCTACTCTATCATAAGCTAGAGAGATATCTACAATTGATACACCATTTTCTTTTGACTCTAGATAAACCCTCATGCCAACATTCCCAATTGCAATATCATTATCCCTTGATTTTCAAAACATTCAATTCAGCAACATTTTCATTTCTATTCCAACTTCATAGTTAATTAACTATTGCAGAATTCTTTACAAGAAAGAACATAATCCTCCTTGAACAGTTTCAGTTCATTAGGATTCTATACCTCACCATTTGCAAATAAGTCCACCTGTTCCATGAAATGGTAAAAATGTGCCAACACATATCCTAGGATCTATTCCAGTTAATTCTGGATATGACCAGGTGAAGGCTTTTGACCACTTGTTTATTACCTTTAGCAGACTCTCTTTTTGTTGCGGAGCAAGGTCTTGTGTTGATGATTACCAATTTTCCATTTTTAAGGAACATGTACTCCATACCGGTGGGAAATGGTTTTAGCTCTAGGGGCTCTTGTTTAAATTTCTTAGGAATTTCCAACTTCCCCCAATTGATGTTTTCTAAGCTAAGACTGGGAAGTTGGCAATGGACTTGCTCTAATGCATCTATGCTATCAAGGTAGGTGCAAGTCAAACCCTTAGTTCCATGCATATAAGTGAGCTGCCTTCTTGATCAATTGTCAGCCACTAGGTGTCTTCTTATCGTGTGGCTACTACATACAGGCACCTTTGTATATTGATCATTTGTGCACATTGATTGCATGCAAGCAATGTTAAACTTTGCACAACTCGTGATCTCTACACACAATTGCACCCTATGTCACTACATGCAATGCATGGTACTTTCTTCTTCTTGATCTTTTCAAAAGTATTTTCTTAGATATTTTTGGAGAAACATTATGAATTCCTAGGCACCCATCAATAGTGCTTAGCCATGCCCTTCCCATTATGATGGGGAAGTCCCCCTTACTATTGTTCACTTGAATCACAAGGAAGTCAGCCAGATACAACCATCCACAAACAGTGGTAACAATGTCCTTCACTAATTCCAAGGGAACAATGATAGACTAGTCAGCCAACTCTAAACATACGTTTCTTTTTTTTAATAGAGGTAGGTTCTAGGCCTTATGCATTTCTTGGGATATTAGGTTGACATTGGAACGTGAATCCAAAAGAGCCTTGCATGGCTCATTCCTAGCAATTTGTAGATATATTAGGGGACTCCGAGGATCAGAGAATTTCTTGGGAAGGTGGCTAGGTTTGATCCAATTAGTAACAACATGTGTTAACATGACCATATGCATTGAATGCAGTATTAGGTTCGAAGGGGACTTTAAAGCTTTATTTGATATGGAGACATCCAAACACTCAGCCACTTAGGGTTGCAAAGGCTTGGTTGGACTATTAGTTCTGAAGAAAGGTATTTTCTTCATACAGTTGTTAGAACCAATAGTAGGTTGAGGATTAATAGCCCTTGTGGCATTGCATTGTTGTGCTTGAGCAGGGAGTTCACCTTACATTGCTGGAGTAGGTGGTAATGGAGCTATTGGTGAGAGAGATGCATCCAGATTTGAAGGATGGTACCCTTGTGGAATATCACCCCTAAGAGAGGGAGTCCTAGAGTACTCGCAAGCTTGGTAGTAATGTTGGAAAGTAACGTGACTAACAGAGTCATGTGGAGGGATTGAATGTTGCACGTAATATCCATATGGATCAGGTTTCCGATAAGGATATGGTTGCCTTAGTGGTGGCATTCCCCATGATTGTGGGTGCTGCCATTGTTAATGTTGCTCACTTGATTGTGGTGGAGTTCCACTTGGATAATACGTTAAAGGTTGGTGGAATTGCCATGGGTTACCTTGGGGATAAGGTAACCGTCGAGATGTTTGCCATTTATTTAAATGTGGATTAAGTGCATACATCCCAGACTCTTGTAGATGTGAGATCACAAGGCAACATCCCTTAGGATGATCGTATTGACATATCTCGCATCCACTATCATTGTTTGTATCTGAGTCCACAGCCTCTTCAATAATAGTAACTTTACTCTTACCCTTGTTATGTGCATTTTCTACCTCTCTTTTTTTCTTTTTTCACGATCACTACCTCACTCTCTAGACTCCTCTACTACTTTGAGAACAATTTGAAACCTACTATCCAGGGAATCCCACATTTGGTCTACCTTTGCTGACACTTCTAATGCTAAATTTTGGATAGGCAAGGTTTTCCTATTCACCATCTCTTTCAGTGGTGACTCTTCCTCATCCTCACAAAATCTTACTCCCTTCTTCTAGAGGGAAGGATCTCAGTTATATTCTTCTACACTCTCTCTCTTTTATAGCTCATCTTCTTCCTTAGAAACTTGCTCTAATAGTCTATGAATTTGATGGAACCTAAGCTCATATAACCTTCCTTGGGCATAAGTCCCAAGGGTTCTTCTCGTTTCATGCCTAAGCCCAACTACGAGATGGCATAGCTAATCCCACTGCGAATAACCATGGCCAGGAAAATGATGTAATAGTGCATAATAGCGACCCATGGTAGCATCCAAGGGTTCATGAATTCCTTGTTTCCATCCTTGGATTTTCTTTCATAGGTTAGATACCTAGGAGTATGTTTGGTACTTATCGTTGAATAATTCTAACATAGTACTCCACCTACAAATGGATTCTAGTTCTAAGGACCGGTACCAGCTTTCAGCTTATTTTATTAGTGTCCATGGGAACAACTTAAGTTTTTTCCACTCATTTTCTATGTTTTGCAAGGCACATGCATCATGAAATTCTTGCAAGTGATTTTGAGGATTAGCATTATGTGCCCCTTCAAATCGTGGGATGTTATTCATATCTAACCTCTTCATCCTACTATCTTTTTGGTGCCTTGTTGGAACTCTCACGGCCTCAATTATGTCTAGCATGCTTCGATTAGCGAGTAGGGGTTCATCATGATCGTCTTGTTCGTGGCATCTATGGTTCCTACGTTGTTCCCTACTCTTCCTTCTTCTATGGCGTGATTCCCTAGAGTGCCCTCATCCTCTGTCTTGGCTGTCTCATCTGTGACTTTCACTTTGCTTGTCCTTATCCTCATGATCTATTTCTCTATGGCTACATCTAGACACTAAAGGAGAGGGTGAAGGAGATGATGAAGATGAAGAAGAAGGAGAACCTTCATCATGACGGTGTCTACTACCTTCTCTTTGGTGGTCTCTACCTTGATCGCAATTGCAATCAAAATGCCCATCTTTGTCATGTCTCCTTATTCCTTTTTCGAACACTTTGTGTCCATTGGTATCAACACCTGGGTTATGAATAGTAGAATTAAGGTTCTAATACATGACCCCTTGGTCAAAGTCAAGGGAAGGAACATTGTTATGTGGGTGACTACCTAAGGCAAGTTCAACACCCTCGATTTCACTTAAAACATGGGGGCATCCTTGGACCATTTTCCCTTCAAAGACTTATGGTGTCTCTCCTGTTGCAAATCCATTTGATGTTGCACCTCTATGGGATGATAGCCTCTCAAATCATAGTCCTGCACAATGTATTCTGCATGTAAGTGTTACATGCCTATTCGTGTGAGAGCACAAAGAAGCATTCTTGGGACTGAACGGTCGATAGGTAACACTATGTTACCTTCCAAGTCATGCCAATGCAACTATTTGTCTTGATGGACAATAAAGGTGAAGTCGGGTACATATTCATTAGGATGAATATATACCACATGAAACTGTTGAGGGATTGGCAGATCAACATCATGTGTAGCCTGCCGCTAATTGCTTCTTGTGTTAGTCCTAGGTGGTGAAGTGCTTTTGTGTGAAGAAGAAGACATCTTGTCTTGCTCAGTGTGCAATATACTATTATCTTTCCTTAACCAACCCTAAGGGTTCGTTCCAACGATGTGAATGATTTCCTAAGTTCTACTTAGCGCACAAACAACTAATTCCCCGACAACGGCACCAATGATAAGCAGCGAGGTACCCCTACGCTCAACCATACGAATACGAGTGTTTCATGCACAATCCAGTCAAATTCCAAGGACTATGTGCCTATGTGCCTTTATGGAATAATAATGGATTCGTTAATTGTTTTCTTCCCAAGCTTACTTGTATGTCACGGTTGTATGGTTAAGTAAGCTTGAGGCATATGATTTTTATGGCTGTTATGTGTTTTATATCATGCGCTAGTAAGGAGGGGGAGAGAGATAACTAAGTAACTAATCTAATTTAAATATTCATTAACTAAGTTCTAATTAATCCTAACAGCAGTTTCCATTCCCACTTGTCGTACACATCTTGAACCAATGCAATGCTACTGGGATTACCAAACGCTAATCTTCACTAGGTTACCAAGTGCCACATGCATGCTCAAAGTGGTCATACTGAGTGTATTTAACTAAGAGAGTTGTTGGGTGAGAGAGATCATTAATCAACTAGGAAATAATTAAATATTAATTAATGCTAATTAATCTATTCTATATGCTACAAGGTTTATCATACAGTTCATCTTTATTACCGTACACAAAGTGTGCTCAGGTACACAATGCTCGAATAAAGATTCGTTCACTCTATGACTCCTACTACGGGCAAGCAGAAATAATTCAAACTTTGGAGGGAAGAAATGGCAAGAGTTTTGGTAAGGGACTAACTATCTAATGTGAAAATCAAGGGTGCTACCTCTTATTTATAGGCAAGGAGATAGGTCGCAGTATCGGGTATCCGACATTGCACGGTTGGATCTGATATCATGGGCATGATATCGTAGTTCATCACCTTATAAAACCCTTTAAGATTTGTGAGTTTCCAAGCTCCATGTTGCACTCATGGGATTTCCAACACCTAGCGTAGAGCACTTGGATAGCTTGGATTCTTTACACTTCTCAACCTCCGCCATAGCCAACATTGCAAATCTGAGATTGTAGCATTGGAGGTTCAAGAGCATTAGGAGTGGTAGGACATCCAAATTGTGGAGTTGACTACATTAACTTCAATAGACCTTGAACCCCTATCCAAGTAATCCTCCCTACTACCCACTCATGCACCATTTGTAGACATTTCTCTAACTTATTCTTTATTGTTTCTAAATAAAGTTTTAAGTTTTAGGTTTTGTGTGCTAGATATATTTTTTTATTTTTATGCATTATTCAGATCTGTTATCAATTTTTGCATTCCATTTCATTACACTACTTTTCAAACCCCACAAGATCTTGGTTGATCTACTAAACTAGCTAGCTTCACAAAAAATTCCATAATCATATGTGCAAACACCAAAATCAACAGGGCCATCATAGGGTCTTAATCAAGCCTTCCAAATGATCTAGGACCTAATGGAGGAGTTGAAAAGGCTTAAAGCCTCTACTTCACAAGCTGTTAAGATTATGGACTTCTACCACAATGATCCCATCAATCCTATGATCCCACCCTTGACACTTCCTCCTAGTGTTCCTATTCCCAAGTTTAGCAAATACAATAGAGAAGGTAATCCCAATGCTCATCTTATTACCTTTCAATCTAAATGCTTACTCTTACAACCATGGCCTCATACCATCATGAGGATTTTTCCTACATCCTTAATTGGGAAAGCACTTGATTAGTACCACATCTTATCTAAAGGATCCATATCCTCTCTAGAAGACTTGATAACCCAATTTATCAACCACTTCAAGTATAACTTGAAGCTCAACACCACACTTGATCAACTCATGAAGGTCAAGTAGGGGCCCTTAGAACCCATACAAAAGCTCATCCAACAATAAAATGGATGACTCAATGAAATGCTAGAGCTCATATTTGAAGCCCATCTTTTAGCCATACTCAAAGGAACAATTAATAACTTTATCAAGTCAAAACTCTACTACCTTGATCCATAGTCCCTTATCCAACTATTCTTGCAAACTAAAAATGTAAAGGATGCTATAGAGGCAGGTCACAATCTAGCCTACATAACATCTAGAAATCAAGACACATGAAGAGATAAAGAAAAAAATAAATAAAACAATACAACCATAGCAACTATGACCAAAGAAACAAAGATCATGAACCATGGGCCAAGGTCCAACCCATCCAAGGCCCCCACTAATGATTGCAATAACCAATCATCAACCTCTAGAGCTATTGCATCAACAACAACTAGACCTAACATTGAAAGAAAGGACAAGTTCAAATACACTACTTTACCTATGAAACCATTTGAGTTACTAGAACAACTATTAAAGAATGAGTGCATGCAACACAAAAAGCTAATCAAAGCCACTTGAAAGAAACACAAGTGGTTATGTGAAATAGCCAAAGATCCCACTTGGGTAACAAAAGATGATCCCCAACTACCTAGGTACTTTAAACTAGACCATTTCTACTATTATCACCAACCACCAGGTCATGACAAATTCTTCTTCCTCATGCTGAAGGATGACCTACAAAAGGTGATAGATAGGGAGAAGCTAGCCTTGAATTCTTCCAATCTAGTTCAACCACAAACCCAGTCAATGTAGGTCTACAAAGACTCATTGAATGCTAATGACAACCCTTATGTTATTTCAACATTTAACATTGATGATGATTGGAAACCCCCCAAAAGAACCATTCATGATCTGAGTATCCCCTTATGATGAAAGGGCTTCTATAGCCTCCATCAACTCAAGATCCCCCTACATCATAACAGTACCATCACAAGTGCCTCTAAGAAATCCTTTTTTCATCAAGGTGCCTCAGCCTAATACAACCCAAGTAATTGTAGCCCAAAAAAATATGCAATGACCACCTATTATGGCCAATGCTACTACCTCTTCCTCACAATTAACATTTGACAACCAAAACACCTCAACCAAGCAAAGGAAGAAGCATATGCAAAAGCCCAGTAATAAAGTTGATAAGAAGATGGAGGCATGAAAGGAAGTGGACCCATAAAAGTCCACTCCCATATCAGCTATACCCATGACCTCCTCTACTCCAACCCCTTCAACCAGCAAGCCACAAGAGGATCAAAAAAATCCATAACCAGAACAAAGAGCACGAGCCCCAACAACCACAACCTAAATCCAAAGTTTAGATTTTGGGATGCATGAAGTAAAGCACAACTAGGGTGACATTCCCATGGCCAACAATAAAACTTCCTCAGTGCAATGGAACAAATCAAGCAATCCCCCAAGTAGAAGAATACAAATTTAAGCTTGTATGACCTGATCATGACTTCCACCATACATCATGAGGCATTAGTTAAAATGTTGACTTCCATCCCCATTAGTGAGAACATCCTTGCTAACAAGGAAGTCATCCATGTAGTGATGATTTCTCCCTCACCAAGGAATGATAAGTCAAGACCTTTAACATTTTGTGATAGCAAAATCAAGGTTAATCCCCAACATGGTGAAGTAACTACAACCTCTCTATTCATAACCATATGCATAGGTTAGTTTAAAGTGCATAGGGTGCACATTGATGATGGAGTTGCAACCAATGTCATCCCATGCACCATCATTGAATGATTAGGCTTAACTTGGTAGATGCAACCTACAACTACTATAGCTCTTAAACCATTCAATGGATCAAGAGTTTTAGTCAAGGGGTCTATCTCCTTGGATTTTGTAGCACGGAAGCAATTCCCTACAACTACCAACTTCTTAGTGGTGGAAGAGACACTAGGATTTAACCTTATCCCTAGAAGGCCTTAGTTGGCTTAATTATAAGCTATGTCCTCTCCTGTTCATCAAGAAATTCACCTTCCTTATGAGGGAGGTGAAATTATCATTCATGTTGATAATGTGGTGCCCCTGGCTATCAACAATGTGAACATAGATCAGGGGTTCAAAGTAGAGCTTCAAGAAGAAGCTCCCAGCCATGAAGTCCAACAACCCAAAAGAGAGAAATGATCCAAAAATAAGCAATAGGATGCATTATGGGATGAACTCCCTTTTAGCATCATCAGTGAAGGTGATGGAAAATACAAATTTATGTAGAAAAAACCTTACTCATTCCCTAATCTCATAAAAACTAGGGAGAATCTACACAACTGAACTAACCTTTCCATCCCATACCCTTATAACCAAATAGTCATATAGCCTAACCTTTCTTTTTCAATTTGTTATAATCTTTCTTGTATTTTTATTTTACTCTTTATGCACAAAGCCTATGCATGTAGCCTGAGCTCATTTGCATTTTTACTTATTTATTATAGCTTTCTATACTTTTACTCGTATTGTAAACATCAAAAATCCTTATAAATATATTTCCTTTTAATAACTAGTCCACTAAGACCTTAAATTGGCATAATGGCCCACTATGATCTTAAATTAGTAACATCAAAGTCTCTTAAGACTCTAAATTAGCATCATAGTGAAACACCACCAATTTTGGGCTCCTGTAATTCAATGGCAGATTTATCTAAGTGTCAAAACTTGGGTAAAATTTTTCTAATTTGGGTGTCATGTTGTGTAGCATAGATAGTGTAGCACACTTGAAGTCTTGATTTTTGCAAAAATTTTCTAAGTTTACCTACTATGCTCCACAACATAGCTAGCATAGCACACACTTCCATGGCTAGTCTACATAAATGTCAAGCCAGAAGTAATCAAGGGTCACTTGGGAAGGACCAAACAATTTGGAAAATTTTCTATCTCCTAGACTATCAATCTCGCTATGCTTTCTAGCTTACCTAGCTTGATACATGTCCCAATTACCAATTCACCCAAGCACCAAGCTAGAGTCTATCAAAGGTGCTCAAGATGGAAAAAACAATTTGGCAAATTTTGTATCTTTTGGGGTTGTCATGTTGTGCTATGCTGCACAGCATAGCCGGCTTGACATAGGTTTCAAGGCCAAATTTTACCTAAGTGTTGGACAAGGATCTATCAAGCTATCTTGACATGGGAGATGCATTTGGTGGTTTTCTAACTTTCGAGGCTACTTGTCTTGCTACACCCTAGAGTGTGATCAGTGTGCCACAAAGAAACATTACAAGTTTCATCAAAATTTGATGAAGTACTTATGTTATGCTTAGCAGCATAGACAGCATGACAAGTCAAAATCTGCAAAAATTTTACCAATTGTTCATGCTATGCTTTGCTATGCAATGTAGACAATGTGACACATGGAAAATGCCTCTAGAAGCTCCCAAAACATGGCATCGACCTTCATTTCAACTCCAACATCCCTCCGATAACCAAGATTAGTAGCTTGCCTTGCTTTTGCACCCCCCATTGATCCCCAAAATTGTCCCTATGCTTAACCCTACTTAAAAGAGGGGGAAGATGTAGTCCTGGAGTGTAGACTCCAAGTTGCATTTGTTTTGACACTATTTATAGGTACATGGTAGTCTCTCAAACTCTGGCACATGTGGTCACAGTTTGGCAATTTCTAAGTTCCTATTCCTATCCTACAGACGGTAACACTTTGTGATTAATGCTCAAAACGTAACATGTCAACATGACTCACCACGCTCATGCTACATGGGACCTAAGCCACGTGGTGCCAATCCACATCTCAAATCAACCCTAGCCCTATAAATACCTTGATGATTAGCATTTTAGTGGTTGGAAAATCATTTGAGCATTGAGCATTTGAGCATTCCTAGCGCCTTCATTACTCCTGCAACTAAGCACTTAAGCCTAACACCTTAGCAAGCACTGTGACACAGTCTTCCTTACACCTACACCGCATGATGACCACCAACCCAACAAGTTCAACCTTTCTTGTAGCTATTAGCATCGCATCTATGACATCCCAAAGACTGTGGCTGCATTGCTACGCTATTGCCATGCCTATCTGAACGCTACATACCAACTTCAAACATTACTCAATCAAAAGTTGTGCTTCCCAATCTTTGGGTGGTGCATTTCTCCACCTTCAAACTCTAGTTCTATATACTCAACATTTTTTTCAAATTTTTCAACATTAATCTTGCACTTTCTTCTACTATCAATATGCATTTGCATATTCACGGTACATTACGCTCTTGCTCATTGTCCCAGCTCCCACACGAAGCTCTCTAAAAACTATTTTTGCAAATCGTTATTGTTACATCTTGTAAGTCCCAGTTTGATCAACCAAATTGTTTAGGGCACCTCATTTCTATTTCTCCCAGCATGGCCCTCACACAAATTCAAGGTTAGGCTATATGCCTACGGACCTCTCAATGTTCCAACCACTGATGTTTTTGGACATCACAGTTTTTGGCACTAGAATAAGGGCCTCCCACTCCTTCTATGTGTAAAGGGTAGTCCCACATGCTTTCTACACCTCCATCACTAGCAACAATCTAGCATAGACATAACACTCTTGTGGACCTACCACAACAGTAGCTAGATCATAGACCAGTGTAGAAGTCATCTACATTATGGTTGGTGAAGATTGGTCCCAATTGATGGTTTCCTAGAATCCCATAGGATGAAAAGCCATAATTGTCCACTACATCAAGCTTTGAGTGTTCTATAGAGTGTGACAACCCTGTGAGCGTAGCAGTCCCTTAAAGCATGATGAGCATAATGCCAAAAATATCCCTTTTTTTAGTGTTTCTAGACTTGGCCATTTTGGCTTGTTTCCTTTACAATTTTCATACTTAGCCATTTTATCTTAAATTTTCTGCACTTAAAAATTTTTTGCAAGCATCTCTTTTTTTCACATCTTCTTACATAATGAAAATGAACCATGTTAAAACCTTAGCTACCACCTTAAGCTTGGAGGTGGCTCACCACATCCAATGCATGGTAGACATCGAGCAACCACTTAGCCCAGTGCGACCACAATAGTAGTCTCTTAGACTGTGGCACCAATCGCCCAAGCACACCACACTTGATGATGAATGATATAACTTTTTTTGTGCAAAGATTCAAGTAGGCCTACCATTGGACCACCAGGAAATGGAAGAAAAGAATAATTTCAAAATTATCCACTGAAATAGAAGGGAGTTCCTTCCCATCCCTAGCATGGTTATACTACTCACTGAAACTTTCAAATGAATTTTGGACCAACATATCAGGATGAGTGGGCCAAAAAAACAAGATTCAGCATCCAATTATGATGAACCCCTATAGGATAGGCAAGAGGAGTTTGAATCCCGTTCTGACAGTGGTGTCCCACTCTACATCTCAGCCCCACAGTCTACCTCTATATTCCTACCACACTAGTTGTGACACTTCCATAGCCTAAAACTTCATCCATGGTAGCTAGCCACTAGGTCCTTTCTATGAAATAGAATGTAGGACCTTCTACCCCTTTTCCCTTTTTCATTTTCTCATAGTCT
This sequence comes from Gnetum montanum, assembly GCA_015680685.1. Lineage (NCBI taxonomy): Eukaryota > Viridiplantae > Streptophyta > Gnetopsida > Gnetales > Gnetaceae > Gnetum > Gnetum montanum. The sequence continues at coordinate 502,641 of MNCI01025042.1, forward strand.
ATTCAGCGTTTGCAACTAGCGTCTGTGACACCAATGCTACCATATGTGCACACTATGCCCATATCGCATTCCCTTTTTCATTTTCTCATAGTCTATTCAGCCTTTGCAACTAGCGTCTGTGACACCAATGCTACCATATGTGCACACTATGCCCATATCGTAGCCAGTAATGAGTCACATTTCCATTACCCCAACCATATCAATGCCAACAACATCAACCTCAACTATGTGGTGCGTAGAAACACCTTTACCCATTGTTCAATTATCGCATGTGTCGCAGTACATGCAACAGCAAACATACCAAGCATCAAATGTGGTGGCACAACAAACAACCGAGCTATGAGCCACCCTGATGGCACTATCCATGGCACAACTGATGCAACCCTCTACAACATCCTTGATTCTAGACTAAGTGCTCCAGCTTATTCAAATGCTCACAAAAGAGGTCAGGTGGCTTAAAGCGACAAACTCAAAGATAGTCCATGTAAAGGGATTCTATCAGGATGATCCCATTAGCCCTATAGTCCCTCCACTAACATTGCCTCCTAAGGTCCAACTTCCCTAGTTTATGAAATGTGATGGTGAGGGTGACCCAAATGCTCACTTATTCACTTTCCATTTTGAGTGCTTACTACTACAAGAATGGCCACATGTGATTATCCATGTCTTTGCTAGGTCTCTGACTGGCAAAGCTTTAGATTGGTATTGCATGCTTTCTCAAGCTTCCATCTCAACTTTGGAGGAGTTTCTAAGCCAATTCGTAAGCCACTTCAAGTATAACTTAAATCCTAAGGCCACACTAGATTAGTTAATGAACATCAAGCAAGAAGTGCTAGAGCCAGTACAAAAGTTCATATAACATTGGATTGCCTCCCTAAATGAAATTCATGAGCATATCACCGAAACCCACCTGTCGGCCATCTTTAAGGATGTAGTGAATGATTTCATCAAATCAAAGCTATACTATTTAGCCCCACATTCCCTTAGCCAATATTTTGCTCAAAAAAAGAGCATATAGGACACAACAAAGGCTAGCAACAACCCAACTTACATAGCCTACAAGAATGTGCATGAAAGGAGAGATAAGGAAAAGGGGAAAGCCACGACAACCACCATGGTGGCTGTGGCTAATGAAGCCAAGCCCAACAACAACAAGCAAGTAGCTAAGGCACCTAAGGCCCCATCCAATAGCAACAAAGCATCAGGTTTTAACAACACTGGAACCAACCAATCTACATCATTAGCAGCTACAGGGCAAACTCCTCCAAGCCCAAAATTTGAGTGTAAGGATTGCTCAAAATACACCCCTTTTCCAATAAAGCCATCAAATATTTTGCATCAATTACTTAGTTCTAGGCACATTCAATACAAGAAAATGTTGGAGGATGCCTAAAAACACCATGAGAGGTACTGTGAGATCCTCTAAAACCCCTCTGCGGCTATGCCCAATGAGCCTTTGGTACCCAAAAATTTTAAACTGAACTGATTCTACAACTACCATCAGCTACATGACCATGACATAGGTTACTGCCTAGCGTTGAAGGATGACATCCAATGCATGATCGATCAAGGCAAGTTGGTCCTTGATGAAAGTAATCCTGTTTGGCCAAAGAACTAGTCCATGAAAGTCTAAAAGGACCCACTAAAACGGTGCAAGATATATCATTAATGCTATCAACATTGATGATGATGTAGAGCTAACATATGAACCATTTATGATCTATGTGCCCTCTGGTGAGATTGAAGCCTCAACATCAACTAGGCCATAGGCCCCCTTTATCATCAAGGCACCACCATGGGTGCCCATGACACCGTTTGTGGTTAGGGCCCCATAGCACATTGTGGAAACAACAACCCAGATACATTTTTTGATAAGAGTATCAGAACATGTGGGACCCCCATATTCCCAAGGTTCAATGGTGGGAACTACATTGTGACCTGCCTACCCGAAGAGATGTGATGAGCATCTAGCCGACAAGATCGAATGCACAAAACTAGGTCCTCATGAACTTGCCCCATTTTCAACTGTTCCCATGGCCTCATTGTCTAAGGCCACCAACATAGATAAGCACACACAACAAGCAACTATCGAGGCTTAAAGCCCCACTACCCAACCAAAATCCAAGCCTCCTCCTCCTCAATAAATCTATCTCTTAGGGTGCATGGAGGAGAGAAAAATCACTAAACAACCTAATAGTGGAAAAGATTTTCTAGATGCACTTGCATAGGTCAAGCAAGCTCTAAAAAAAAAGAATGCAAATTTGAGCCTATACGATCTAATTATGACCTCCCCTACACATCATGAGGCTTTGGTTCACATGTTGGCATCCATTCCTATTAAGGAAGACATGCTAGTAGAGGAAAAGTCTATACATTCCGTAATGCTCGCACCTACAATTAAAGAACCAACGTCAACACTCTTGACCTTTCACGATGAAGCAATCAAAGCTAACCCTAAGAAGGATCAAGTAAAATCCATGTTCATAACAATTCACATGGGCTAGTACAAAATTCATAGGGTTCATGTAGATGATAGGGTAGCAACCAACGTTATCTTGTTCCCCATTGTCAACAAGCTAGGCCTAGTGGATCAAGTTAGGCCAACAACAATGACCTACTTAAAATCCTTTAATAGAGCATGCATGGTTATCAAGGGGATACTCATGATTGATTTTGTGGTAGGGAATCAATTCCCCACTAATGCAGAGTTCATCGTGGTTGAAGAGATGCTCAAATTCAACCCAATCTTACGGAGATCCTAGTTAGCCCAACTGAACTACATATTAAAATGATACCACTAGAGATAAATAAATATCATGCTTTTTGTTAAATCATAAACAAAATACATAGTCCATGATTACATCCACATAAAAAGACACAAAATTTTTCCAACAACAGGGCTACATCTCAAACATTTTAATTTATGTTTATGATGGAAAGCTAAGGCTCTTCCCCTTCATCTTTATCTACTGCTCCATTGGGTCCTGTGCCTTCACCTAGAGCCTGCACAAAATAGAAAAAAAATAATAAACCAATTAATAAATGGGATGACATGAAAAATCATATAAACAATAATAAAGTAAGTTAAACTGACCTAAGATGGGCCTACGTCCATATCTAGGGGCATCCTATTGAGGCCAGCCTCTAGGCATTGGAGGATCTCCTCCTCTAATATGTGTGTCCAATCCTCCTCTCCCAAATCAACACCTATGAGGGTCTTCCCTTTCTTCATGGTTGTCCATATAGGTGGCCCTAGAGAAAATGTGGCAAATGTAATCTCTCCAAAAGGAACAATGACCTCCCTCTCTAGGGACTCACTAACCACCAGATGGTTCGCAAACATTTTGTAAGCCTACATTACATCGATGGCATTAAGGAATATGTTGCAACATCGGCACCCCATAGACACATCCTGATACTTCATACAATAGGCTATGCATTCCATCTTGTAATGATACTTGTGGTTTTTCTAAGTCTATCCCCATTCATATACTTTGGCGCTATAGTCATTCCAATCTTGGTTCTTCCAAGACAAGAGGTCGATCTACAAGCGCTATTCAATGACCTCACAAGTAGCCTCATTCTTGCCCCTAACAGAAAACCAGTACCTATCATAGTCAATCATAGCCATATGCCAGCTACCATCTGATTTATCGCGGGCCATCAAGAAGTTGTATCGCAACTACAAGTCTTCTAATTGGGTTGCCTAGTTCACCTTCTATTCCTGAAGCTCTTGCACTTGTTTCTAATGCTCCTCGTTTATGTGCCTACACTCCCACAACAATCATGCATAGTGCAATGTGCACTTTTTTACCTCGTCATATACACAACGAGGCACCTATTCTATCTCAGGAGGGAACTAACACATAGCATCAACCTAGACTACTCTCCTCGAGTTCCATTTAAGTTGCAAGCCTATTATACCAAGTGGTGAAACATTAGTAGTAAGACAAAGTAAAAAAAAAATCCAAAAAAAAAAAGATAAACATACCTATCTTAGGATCTATCTATTTCATATAGTTGATCATGTCATCCACTATGCCTTTCGTGAAGGCAAACTTGTCTAGATTTTCTCCCCATGGTCGTGAGCAGAAAGTGGGCGTAGATTCAGGATGCTCAGTAGAAGTGTTTCCCGCTGTAATATAAAGCATTTTAGGGTTGTTAAAATAAAATAAAAAAATATAAAAATGATAAAAAAAAAGAGAGAATAGGGAGAAGAAGAGCATAATGAAGATGGTGGTGTAAATCTCCTACCTAGCAAACCCTCAGGGGTGAGAGCGGGGGGATCACCAATCTGCACGCCTTCAAACAAGGGATCAAATTCACCATCCTCAAATTACAACACCTCTTCTTTGAGCTGCCTCAAAACTTCACATCCTCATCTACCATGAGTCCCTTGGGTTGAGGGACATCATCCTCTAAGGGCTCCTCTTCTACTACAGGGGCCTTCTTGCTTGTGTTGCACAAATCTAAATTATAATATTCAAAAAGAAAGAAAGAAAGATAAAAAATAATAATACACTAAATAATGCATGCTTACTAGCTAATTCTAATCATGCATTGTTAAGTATGAAGCATATCTTCTTACCCCTTCCCTCAATTTCGTGCACGGGCTCCTCTGCAAGGCGAGCCTTTTTTATCTACATTTTCAACCTCATCATCTCAACAATAAGTTATGCCCCCCTTACCACATTACCTATGTTTGTAGGAGGAGCCTCTCTAGCACTATCATGTGCATGGTAGGATGGCGCCACATGGCCTTGGTGGTCACTAAAAATGAATCACCAATGGCCTTTGCGGGGTCCTATGACCATGTCATATAGAATAAATGACAAATCCATGGCTTGGATATCTGGGTGCAATCTTGCACCATCCACAGCCCATTCTCATAGACCACCAATAATTCCACAAACCTTCATAGATCATGCCTCAAGGTTGCTACATAGTTCGACAATTTCATCTCGCAAGCCATTGGCAAGGTGTTTGGCCCAGTTATACTGTGTCCCTTCCTCTATCACATCTCTCATAATCCAAGCCTACTCTACCCCAAGGACCTTTCCTTGAAAAAATAGCTTAGGAAATGCAAAAGCCCAAAAGATGGGATAGAGGTGTTGGGCCACCAACAATTTCACTTGCTTCATGGGTATACCCTTATGGCCTTTCTTAGTGCCTATCCACTCTTCAATGTCCCCTCTATGGTTCAACTCCTTGTTGCTTTTCTCACCTACCAGTAGACCTTTAGAGGGAACACCAAAGAAATCTAAAAAGAGTTCATCTATGATTTCAAAGACCACCTACACATTGTAAACTCATGTGCTAAAACAGTCAACACTCTCAATGAAAGAGTTAACTAGGGTAATCATCTCCACTATCGAAATGTTTGGGTTCATAGCTAAGAAAAGGTCCATGAGCCTAGCCCATTGAAGAGTTTGGATTACCCTTTCTAGGGCCTCGTTGCACAACCAGTGATGCAAGCTATCAATGTCACCATACTTGAAGAGGAAGTTGGCCTTAGTGCATCTTGAGACAACCACTATGACCTCCCTTGACTTAGCTACAACTGCAATAAACAAAATTAGAATTAGCAACATGATGGAAATATAAAATTAAAAGCACATGAAAGCAAATAGGTGATACAAATTACATGGGAAATGGTAGTAGTGAGACTAAAACATCCTCCACACTTGGTATCTGGGAGGCCCACTCAGCATCCAACCAACTAAGATCTCAGCACTTCACATAGCATTTGGAGTACCTACTAGGGTAATTCATCATATCTATCCAAATTTGTCCTATAACGCCAACATGCACATTCTCAGTGGATGAGAATTCCTATAGGGTTGTTTGGACTAGGGCTAATATCCCCTCTCCATCGTGGAGGCTGTTTGCATCAATAGAAAATCTAGCAATAGGAAAAAAGGTAGTAAACATCCTAAGTTATGAGATAATAACTAGTGTAAAAAAATCACAATAGGGCTTAACTTCCAGCATAGTAAACTATCCCAGGTAGGTTCTAAAAGGCTGTGTGCACATGACAAGTAAGGAAAATAGTGTTGTATTTATGGTAGCATTGGAATTTAGGCATCTCTCAAATCTAAGAAAATAGCCTGAGGCCTTTTGAGTGCTCACTCAGGCTCCCTACCCCTTCACCTTTAGCAAGTTCATCTGACATGAATTTCAAATGCCTTAGTTTGCCCCAGGCAACAATGTCTCAACTAGGACACCTACTACTTCAGCTGACAAGTGTGACCATATGATCATGCTAAAGTAGCAAAGTAGAAATTCTAAGAATTCTATGCATCCTCCTAAAACCAAACTACCTGATGTCCTATGCGTGTATGTGGTGTAGGAACATTTGGCATGGGATCATTCATACAACATAGGATCCCAACTAGTTTGACCATGATGAGAGTAGGTTTTAGCAAGATCCTTCAATGCCATAATAATGAAAGCATTAGTATTGGAAAAAGGTAACAAAAATAATAAAAAGTAATAGACAAACAATGCATAAAAGAAGATAAAAGGAAAACATAATTTATTATGTGCAACATACTTTTCCCCAAGCCCCATAGGGAAGGGATGTTGGCATCATCATCTAACATGCATGGTTCTAAATGAGGCACATCACTAACACTTACATGTTTTCCAAATGTTACAATATTAAAGAAAATATCAAAAAAATTTCTAACTATTGGTCATGCTCTCTGCAAAGTGTGACACTTTCAAACCAAAAAAAAAATTTAAGTGTTTGTCACACTTCTAAGGAGCATAACTATAGAACAATTGGAAACATTTTGGGATATTTTTATAAGTGTTGGTCATGCTGCCAAGGAGTGTGAAAACTGTAAAGTTACTAGCAAAAAGTTGCAAAAAAAATTTTCAAGTGTTGGCCATGCTCCCAAGGAGCATGACAACTGCAGAATGTGAAAATTTATCTAAGTGATGAACATGGCAGCACCAATATTTTACTTCTTTTCACACTCTCAGGGATGCCTAGAACTTGATGAACATGATCCTTGATTTCCTTGCCCAAGTCTTATCCCGTGATGTAGGACACTAAAAACCCTTATCCCACGCTATGGAGTAGGACACCTATAAAACCCCTATCCTATCCCATGGCATGGGACGCCATAGAAAACCTTATCCCATCTAGCAACATGGGACATGTAGCAAACCCTTGTTCCATAGTGTAGGATGCAGAGTGTCCAAACCCTCAAGATGTGCTGCATTCACGGTACACTTAAAACCCCTATTCTGTCCAATAGCCCGGGATGCTACAAAAAACCTCATCCTATTCCACAACACTAAATGTGTAGAAACCCTTTCCTAGCACTACAGCATAGGACACTCACAAATCCTCAATGCCAAAACAAAAAATGGAGTAAAAGAAAGAGAAAAGATGCATTGCATGCACTCTCTCCCTGGCTGCAGCACAATGGCAATGGCAACGGTGGTCCTTGTCCACAGTAGGCCACCTTCCAAATACCCAAAACCTAGAAGGCCCAAAGTGGAGCATGACAACCTACTTAGCAAATAGCGTCTCTTGGCATTCCTCAATGCATGCCTTGGGAAGACGTTGTAGGGTGCTCTTGCCTTCATCAACATTGGTGAGGCCAAGGTGTCAACATTCACTCCATCATCATTGTTGTCATGCTCTAGCTTCCCTCTATGGCTACTACGCTTTACCTTAGTTGCACTACGCTTGAATGACTATAGGCTCAAATAGTGAAAATGACAGGTTTACCATGGGTGACACCTCTATTTATACCCTTCAAGGTCAAATGAAACATCACCCTCCCGGGATGCTCCATGTCCAGACGTAACATCAAATGTTCCGTGTCCTGCACGTAACATGGGATGCTCCATGTCCAGATGTAACATGGAACATCCCATGTCCCGTGCAACATAACACCTAGAGTTAGAAAAAAAAATTAATTTTTTTTAGGTTTTTACACTTAGAAAATTTTTTTACATTTTTTCTGCTTGCTCGATAAACATTCAACTTGGTCCCATGTTTCAAACCTTTCAAACCTTGCTTAGACTTACACCCCACGCATAGTCTATGGTCCTCTACAACCTTAAACTGGAAATTTCATGGCCAATCAAAGCTATAGAAAAGAATAATATATATATATATATATTGCCAAATTATTTTACATACTACATAGTTACTCATGTTTTCATATCATTGCCTTCCTTATTCTATGCATTTTGCTTTATTAAAACAAGTGTCTCTTGACATTTTTCTAGTTATTTTGTAGGATCTCTTGAAAAATGAATGCATACGAGAGTCTTCATTCACCCTTAGTCATGATTAGACCTTATGGCAAACTCACGAGATGCATAAACACAAAACTTTTGGACTTTGAATCTCTTACCTATGACACCAACATAGCATCCCTAGAGACATGGATAGATTGGCCAAAACATCTAGTCTGAGCTCTAAACTTAGAAGCATGTGATGTAATTAAGGATCCCTTCATAGAAGTCCCTATAACAACTTTCAAAGGTTAGGTGAAAACATTGAAACTTAGTTCCTTATTAGAGCCTCAAATCCAACAAAGCATCCCTAAAGTCCTTAGTGACAATGTCAAGGAATTCGCATGGTCCTACAAGGACATGCCAAGCTTAGATCCATATATAATATAGCATAACATTATCCTAGATCTACGTGTTAAACCAGTTAAACAAAAGGCTTGTAAAGTCAAGCTTGAGGTTGTGTTGGCCATCCGTGATGAGATCACTAACCTTTACAAAGCTGGTTTCATCTGGGCAATTGACTACACTGACTAGGTTTCGAACATCGTAGTTGTACCCAAGAAAAATGGAGGTATATGTATTTGCATAGACTTCTGGGGCCTAAACAAGGCAACCATTAAAGATGATTTCCCATTGCCTAGTATTGACCAACTCATCGATACTATAGCTTCCCATGCCTTATTGTCATTCATGGATAGGTTCTTGGGGTACAACCAAATTCGCATCAACCCAAAGCACTAGCTTAGCATTACGTTCATGACCCCCTGGGGAACATTTTGTTATACAATGATGCCCTTTGGACTAAAGAATGCATAAGCAACATATCAATGCGAAATGACATACATATTTAATGACTATCTATTGGACTTACTCCATGATTACATTGATGACATAGCAATTAAGTCCAAAGTGGCTCATGACCATGCAAATGACTTGGACTATGTCCTCAAATGTTTCCTTAGACATGACCTTAGGCTTAATCCCAAAAAGTATGTCTTTGGCATCAAAACTAGTTGCATGTTAGGCTTTGCAATATCAAAAGCATGAATACATGTACACCCCAACAAGGTTAAGGCTATCACCAACTTGGTGCCACTATCAAACCTTAAGGAGTTACGTGGGTTACAAGGTAGGCTACAGTTCATACGTAGGTTTATCGCAAAGTTGACTGATAAGTTGTAGCCAATGCAACATCTACTCAAAAAGGGGATCAACTTTGAGTGGAAAACTCAATGCCAAGAGGCATTTGAAAACCTAAAAAAGGAGCTGGTTCAACTTCCAATAGTCTACCCTCCACAAGGAGATAAAACTTTCTACATTTACCTTGCAACATTAGACACATCCATTACTTCCCTGCTTTGCCAAAAGTGAGATGATGGCTTCGAGGTCACTATTTACTACTTAAGCCATGTGCTAGTAGCACATGAGGCAAAATATAATGATGTGGAGAAGAATTTTCTGGCCTTAGTCTTTGCACTTAAAAAATGGAGACACTACCTTTTCGCAATCAAGTCAATGTTATCTATAAGAGCAACGTACTTAGGGCTATTACAACAAACATATATGAAAGTAGTAGAAAAGCAAGGTGGAAGGAAATAAGCATGGAGTTTGCCTTGCACTACATAGCACAGGCATCCACAAAAGGTTAAGTAATAGCCGCACAACTCATAGCTTCACCCATAGACAATCAAGTAATGATAGATCCAAAATTCTCAAATGAGCATGTTAGCAACATAAGTCAAGTACCTACAAATTTTGAGGCTATCTCACACTTTGAAAATGCTTCGACCACACAAGGTGGTAGTGCCACTGCTGTTATCACATTCCCCTTCGGGGAGCTCTGACCCTTCGCATACCACTTTGCATTTCCTTGTACAAACAATGAGGTGGAGTACAAAGGTCTCCTTAGAGGCATCTTAGCATCTCAAGAGTTAGGAATTCAAAACATGGTAGTCTAGGGTGATTTATAGCTAGTTATTAATCAAGTCATAGAGGTTTATGCTTGTAAGGCAGAACATCTACAACCTTATTGTGATTTGGCAAAACACTTGCTTAAACAATTTACAACCATAGATGTCCAACATATACCCTTCAATGAAAATGCCATAGCTACTTTAGCCTTAAGCATAGCACCAAACATGTTCTCCACTTTTCCCACTTCAATAGTGGATTGTACTAAACCTATAACTCACACAACAAGCATTGCATCTATAAGTACAACTCACGCCCAACAATGGTATGATGATATTAAGGCATACCTCCAATAGGAAGAGCCCACACAAAATCTACATCTTCCCAAAAGGACATAGTATGAAAATGATCATGGCAGTATGTCCTTGTAAGTGATAATACCTTATGTCACAGATCCTATGATAGAATACTGTTAACTTGCATTAGTAGCAATGAAATGCAAAATATTGTTGACCAGGTCCATAAGGGACTATGTGGAGATCATATAACTTCTAAGGCAATGACAAAAAAAATCAGACCTTTAGACTATTACTAGCCTTACATGGAGCATAATTGTATCTCCAAGGTCAGGCAATGTGACATGTGTCAATGACATGGGAACCTAATGCATGTGCCACCAACTGAACTACATACTACACAGATCATGTGGCCATTCCAACACTGGAGGTTAGACATCATAGGGCCTATAACACCTAAGTCTTCTACAAGATATAGCTTCATCATTACTACAACTAAGTATTTCACAAAGTGCGTTGAAGCCATTCCACTAGGAAGACAACATCATAGCAAGTTTGCAAATTCATTCTTGACAATATAGTGACCCAGTTTAGTCTTTCCATGACTATAGTCACAGACAATAGGCCACAATTTAGTAGTGCAAAAACCAAATCTTTCTGTGAAAACCTTCACATCAAACACTCATTCTCGTCACCATACTACCCATAGGCAAATGATAAAGTAGAGGCTACAAACAAGGTTATCATCAACCTTCTGAAGAGAATTCTTAACAATAGCAAACAACAATGTCATGAGCAACTAGTCTACGCACCATGGGCCTACCGCACGACATGCAAAATAGTAATAGATAAAATGCCATATAGTCTTGTGTATAGATCTAAAGCAATGTTACCTCTTAAATTGTAGGTCCCATCGCTCCTCATGATCCTCTTGAGCTTCATTGATGAGGCTCAAAATAATGAGTTGAGAACCATCAACCTCGACTCTATAGAGGAGGAGCACATGCAAACACTTGATCACACTGAGTGGTACTAAGAGAAGCAACGGTAAAAGCACCATCACAATTAGTATAAATGCCCAATCAAGAAAGGGAACCTAGTCCTCAAGGTCGTCCACAAGGCTGTGGAAAAATTCTTAGTCAATTGGGAAGGGCCTTTCTTGGTCACTAAGGCATACGAAAATGGAGCCTTCAATCTCGCTAATCTAGATGGCAACGAATTTTCCAATCCTATTAACACTCGTACCTAAATTTTTACTACACATGATATGTAGTATCACATCAATGATAGGACAAGGTAATCACATGTTCGCTACAATGTTAAACTAGCACAGATGTTAGCTACAACGTTAAACTGGCACAAAACATCCTTGGGCTATGACATTAAACTGGCACCCACAATAGGGTCCGCTATGACCTTAAACTAGCCATCCACCATCCGCTACAATGTTAAACTAGCATAGTGGTCTACTAGGACCTTAAACTAGCACATCACGGTCCACCTAGATCTTAAATTGGGATCACGGTCTATTAGGACTTTAAACTAGCACAACAAGTGGTCTACCAAGACCTAAAACTGGGTTTGCAATTCAGCACCTACAGTTCAACACACATAGTTTTGTGGACAAGCAAGCAACAATTCTTTCAATTCTCTATCACCAACCCACACCTCTCAAGCAAGATGGGGTGGGATGTTGCAGTTCTAGAATGAAGTTCAGATCATCAAGAAAAAAACCCTCTAGGACATTTGTAGTGTCACCATTCTTGGCATCTTGCTAATCTTCTAGAGATGTCATTTGGCATCTTACTGACCTTCTAGAGCTACCGTTACCATAGCCAATCATTCTAGTCATAGCTCTTGCCATCAGCAGCAGTTGAAGGAGTCCCAGAAATACTATGTCCTAGCCACAACACTACCATCCTCTAGCCCTCACCATCACCTGAGCCTGGAAGAACATCCAATAGTGCAATTCTTTATCATGTTGTTGGGTTTCCTAGCTCCTACCTTTGATGAGAATTTCTAAGCACTTGCATTACCATTTCCTCTAGCCACTTGAGTGCTCAATTCTAGTGTGGCTGTTAGAGCTTTCTAGCCTACCACCACCAATGCTTGCACTAGCCTTCCTACTTTGGACATTACACACAACTGACACAACACTCATAGCCCTCACAATGCCCAGGAAAGCAAGACTTCTTTCTCATCTTGTGTGGTGGTTGTTTTTCTTGTTTTCTCTATCTTGTGTTTGCAAGATCAAGCCTAGGCAATGTTGTTCAAAGATGTGTTTCACTGTGGTGGCAAGGTACCACATTGCTCTAATGTGAACACTTCGGCTCACCTAGCTACTTAAGAGTGCATACCTCTATTATCCCCTCAACCAACTAACCTCTAAACCTTGATCTTTCCATCTCCCACATCCCTTACAACCTTCCCCAATGCGTGCAAAACTTTTCCTACAATTAGTCACTGAACCCATGATGGATGTAATGCAACTCATCCCATGGGGAGCCTTTGTGGGCTGGTCAAAGCCCCAAAAAGATGTAACACAACTCATCCTGGGGAGGAAACACCTATCCTACAAATGCAATGTAATTTCTTATAAGCAAATGTTGGTACATAGTTCACCCAATGCACAGTTCTCCAAGCAACATAAAGAACAAAATAAAAACAAAGAGAGAGAAAAAAAATAAAAAGGAAAGAAAATAAAATGGGACAAGACAAGTAACCAAGTCAAATGGCACAGTTGTCGTCTCACAACTAGTTCAGCCCTAGATCAACCATCTCACAAGCACTCCGACGAGAGTTTGAAATCCAAAGGATAGGCCACTGTATGATGACTCCCTCAAAAGCACTCCAACGAGGGATCATGATTTGGCGATAAGCCATTATGATGTTGCATCCTAGAATGATCCTCTACATCCATTGTCCCTTGACCCACCTCCCTAAACCACTCCCTATCATACTTCATTTCCTTGGCACTCTCAAGCATAGTTAAGTGTTGTCCAAGCAGGCATTGACAAATGGTGTTGCTGTCATATTCATCATGGTGTTTCATATTCTTTGTTGATGTCTCTTAGGTAAATCCTCCAGATGTCAACAAAGAGGAGCCAATGAAACACCACCATTTTAGGCTCCTACAGTTCAATCATAGATTTGTCTAAGTTTCAAAACTTGGATAAAATTTTTCTAAGTCTGGTGTTATGCTATGCAGCATAGATAGCATAGCACACTTGAAGTCCTAATTTTTGCAAAATTTTTCTAAGTCTTCCTACTACACTCCATAGCATAGCTAGCGTAGCACACACTTCCATGACCAATTTGCACAAATGTCAAGCTAGAAGCAGTCAAGGGTCGCTTGGGATGGACCAAACAACTTGGCAAATTATCTATCTCCTAGACTATCAAGCTCACTACGCTCTCGAGCTCGCCTAGCTTAACACATGTCTCAATTGCCAGTTCACCCAAGCATGAGGCTAGAGTCTATCAAAGGTGCTTAGGATGGAAGAAATAATTTGATAAATTTTCTATCTTTTGGGCTATCACACTTTTCTACGCTGCATAGTGTAGCTAGCTTGACATAGATTTCAGGGCCAAATTTTGCCTAAGTATTGGACAAGAATCTGTCAAGCTATCTCAACATGGAACATGCATTTGGCATTTTTCTAACTTCTGAGACTACCTATCCTGCTACATCCCAAAGTGTGTTAGCATGCCACAGAGAAACATTGCAAGTTTCATCAAAATTTAATGAAGTACTTATGCTAAGCTCTACTACGCTACGTAACATAGATAGGATGACAAGTCAAAATTTGCAAAAAGTTTACTAAGTGTTCATGCTACGCTATGCAACGTAGATAGCATCACATATGAAAAATGCCTTTGAATGCCTCTAGAAGCTCCCAGAACTTGGCATCGACCTTCATTTCAACTCCAACATCCCTCCAATAGCCAAGATCAATAGTTTTCCTTGCTTTTGCACCCCCCATTGATCCCCAAAATTGTTCCTATGCTTGACCCTACTCAGAAGAGGGGGAAGATGTAGTTCCAAAGTGTAGACTCCAAGTTGCATTTTTTGTGACACTGTTTCTAGGTACATGGTTTTCTCTCAGACTCTAGCACATGCAATCTGAGAAGTGTGATCATAGTTTGGTAGATTTTGAGTTCCTGTTCCTATCCTACAAAGCATAACACTTTGAGCTTAACACTCAAAGCACAACATTTTGAGCATAACATGTCAGCATGACTCGTCCATGCTCATGCTACATGGGACCCAGGCCACATGGTGCCCAATCTACATCTCAGGTCAACCCTAGCCCTATAAATACCCCAACGATTAGCATTTTAGTCGTTGGCAAATTATTTGAGCATTGAGCATTCCTAGCACCTTCATTACTCCTGTACCTAAGCACTTGAGCCTAACACCTTGGCAAGAATCTTAACATAGTCTTCCTTGCATCCACATAGTGTTACAACTACCAACCTAGCAGGTTCAACCTTCCTTACAGCTATCAACACCGTGTCTATGACATCCCAGAGACTGTGATCACACTGCTACGCTATTGCTATGCCTATTTGAACACCACATACCAGCTTCAAACATTATTCAATCAAAAGTTGCAGTCCCTGTTCTTTGGGTAGTGCATTTCTCCACCCTCGAACTCTAGCTATATATATTCAGCATTTGTTTCAAATTTTTCAACATTACTCTTGCACTTTCTTCTACTGTCGATACACATTTGTGTATTCACAGTCCGTTCCATTCTTGCTCGTTGTCCCAACTCTTGCATGAAGCTCTCTAAAAACTATTTTTTAATAATGGTTATTGTTACACCATGTAAGTCCCTGTCTAATTGACTAGATAGTTTAGGGCACCTCATTTCTGTTTCTCCCAGCATAGTGCTCACATGGATTCAAGGCTAGGCTATACACCCGCAGACCTCTCGGTGTTCTAGCCATTGACATTTTCAAATATCACGCATAGTCCTCTAGGAATTTGAACTAGCAATATGGCCCACTATTTCCTTAAACTAGCAACATAATCTAGCATGTGCCAATGATAGCCTAAAACTACCAAACATCTTGTTTATTCTTATACATCTTTTGTTTAGCCTATTATCGCATCGATTTGTCATCTAATGTTATAACCAAAATGTCAACATAGCCATTCTCAATGTTTACAATATTGAATACAACATATATATAGGTAAAAATAAAACCAAATTTTAAATTTAAAGTTAGAATGTCCACAACATACTTAGTCATGGCCACACTATATGTCAAAAATGTCAAAAAATAATAATCATCTATAACATAGTCTTGGCTAATCATAGCCATCAACATGAAAACAAAAACAAATAGCCAAACAAGCTAAGCTAATGGAGGTTGCTGAGTGGCATCCAAAGGAGGAACTGGTGGATCATTCCCACCCTCACTATTGGGACCACCAATGTCTCCTAAGGCCTAAAATGCAACAACATATAGCTAATTAGTAACCCATAGCCAAAACCATGACTTAAAACAAAAATAGAAAACATAAAATACATCAAACCTATGGAGATTCCAACTCCATAACTTCTAGGGGTAGATGTGGAAGGCCTTTCTCCAAATGATGGAGGATCTAGTACTCCATCATGTTAACCTAGTTAACATCCCCAAGATCAATGCTAGAAAGGATGTTAGTCCTATCTACCATAATTCAAGTAGGTGGCTCTTGGGTAATAGTAGTTGCAAAGGTCTCGCTTGTAGTAGTGGGAATTCAAGTAATAGTGGATTGCTCCACCATGATAGTACTTTCGAAAAGTCGATAAGCACTCTTTGCCTAGATCCCCTAGATGAACAACTCTCTCTTGCACCATTCAATTGACTCCTCCTTAAGCCACTTAAGGTAGGTCCCATGATCCTCCTTATACTATCGCTTGTGGGCCTTTTGATCTTACCCCACTCTAGGATCCAAATGTAGTGATCTTTGTAGTCATCAACATTTTGGAAGATGAGGTTCATCTACATACATTATTCCACCATCTCTTGTAGGATCACTACTTTGTCCTAAAGGACATGCTAGTAGTCGACCCACATGATCTCCCTAGTCTATAACTCCCCTGAGTTAGTCACTTGGGCTTCCACAAAGGCCTTGTCATTTTAGAGATCTCCAACAATTTCCTCCAACTATTAAGTCTTTTCCCTTAAGGCCACAACTTCCTCCCATAGGGATTCATTAGACCTCTCTAGCTCCCATGAAATTTTTGTGCATGACATTGCTAGATCAATAGTGGTCTCATACAACTTCAAGAGTACACTAGATACATCGAAGGGAAGCTTAGGCAAGGAGTCAATTTCCATGTATTTTCTAGGGTCCCACTCTACAAAAGGCACTACACAAGCATGAAATATAACCATAAATATAATGTACAATCTAAAATAGCCATGACACAAGCGTAACCTACAACATGGCCAAGCAACTAAGGCACATAACATGAAGTCCTTACCTATCTCAAGTGCAACCTATTACAACTAGTCAATGATTTCATTAGCCATCCCACGCATGAACTCCACCTTATCTAGAGTCTCCACCCATGATTTCACATAAAACTTAGGGACAGGTGCTTGCATTAGTGGTTTAGAAACTATTGTAAGCATAACAATCATCAAATAGTTAGGATGAAAATAAAAATGAAACTATAAGATATAATAAAAATATTAAGGCATGGGCATACCTAGCTCCTCCTCTTCTTCCTCCTCTAGTATGATGATGGGGGATGTACTCAGTACTGCCTCACCAAACAAGGCATCTAGATCATTTATATCCTCATTGGCAAACCCTTCAACCACATGTTGCTTTAGGAGTGCCTCTTCTACATGCCTTTGTTTTACCTCCACAGTAGCTTGGGCTATTATAGCTTGACATTTTTCTACAACCATAGCACATAGAAAATTGGTTAACACATGAAACTAGAAAGTAGCCATAAAATTTAACACATAAAATAGACAAACTTTAACAAAGCATACTTGTGATTGCCTACTTCAATGGCCTAAGTTTAAACTTAATCTTCTTCTGAGTAGGTTGGTCTGATGCCAATGGTGCTTCCTCCATAGGCCTCTTAAGTTTTTATGGCAACTCCTTCAGCCTTCCTACATAGTTTTTTGACCTCCTAGAAGCTTTCTAGGAACATGAGAAGCTTCTCATCATCTGTGCTATCAAGAGACTCAAACTACCTGACATTAACATCGTTAGTGATAATGAATAATGTATCATCCATCCCTTCTAGTCGGTTCTAAGCCTACATCATTGGATAAATGTTCTTTATCCAAACCTTAGAAGGTTGGCTTGGGTCTTGGGAAACCCATCGTTCATTCCTATACAACACCAAAAACTCCACAAAACTCTTCAAATGACCCACAAAAGATGAAAAGTGCATGTGGATTATTGTAGAGGTGTCTTCAGAAGTCTAAGGATCTCCTCCTAAAGCCCAACAACCAAGGAAACCACCCAGTTGAACCTAGTGTCATCCATCATGACCTTCTTGAAGGTCCACCCCTATGCAATGCCAATCACCTTCTTTTGCAATAATAGTTTAGGAAATGCACGAGACCTAAACAAAGGATATGACTCCTTCGCATCAAGGTTCGTGGATCCATCCATGGAAATTTTAAAGTGGCCCATGTTGGCACCAAGCCACTCAAAACCTTTATCATGATGGCCTGATACCTTCATTGTTCTTGTTGGAACGTTTGCCCCATCAGCAGGGACACCAAACAAGTTGCAAAAAAGGGCTACATAAATATCCATCTTAGCCTTCACACCTTCGATAATGGTGCTGAAATTACCATCCTTCTCATTGAAGGAGTTGATGACATGCAGCATCTTCATAGTAGGGATGAAAGGGATAGATGCCTTAAATACATCAAGTAAACCTACACATTGGATGTTTACTTGAACATACCTAGGTGCCTATCCCCTCAGCCACTCCTGTGCTGGCATCACCTCACCAAACTTCAGGATGAGGGTATCCTCATGACATGTCTCTAAAAGTCGTATGGTGACACCAACAAAGGTGCAAAGTCTTGCAAAGCAACAACCAAATTTTAGCATCAACATAAGAAAAATTTAACCAATCAAAGTAATATAACACTTATAGTTATAACCATGAAACACTATAAGCTATAGCCTTTATGTTTACCTTTCCTTTTCTTCTTCAATGTGGTTTAAGTGGAGGTCCCAGCTACAAGCATCTTATCCATGCTATCAGAGTCTATCCACTAGTTGTGCATCATCCCATCATCCTTACACTTCTTGTATACAAGGTTGAACCTTGAAGCGTATGCATCAAACTCCCCTCTTAACTATTGATACATAATAGTTCTTATCTAAGGACTCTTGGTGAACTAGTTTAAAGTAGTTTGAGCTACTACCAAGGTTTGATCATTGATGATCAAGCCTTCATCAATAACCTTCTACCTGCAAGAAGTTTGTAAAATCAATGAAATTAGGAAAGGTATTCAAGCTAAAAGCATAAAAATATTACAATAATCATGCTTACCCCTATAAATGATACATGGTGCTAGGCAGGTTCTACAATAACATGTGGGCTCTATGCACCACCATTAGAGTATTATCATCATTATACTAACTATACTCTGGCATCATCTAGATCTCTATGAGGTAACATCAATTGATACCATCTATCACTCATCCTACTGATGGCTTGTCAATGATGAACCTAGCAACCAAGCTGAATGTCCAAGGTAGCAAAAACTCCACTACAACCCTAGACACATTTGTAGACAAGTGTAATCATAACATTACACTGAAGTTTCTTAGAATGTAGGCAAGGAATTCCCTTGTCCTAAGCCGAAACGATAGTGATAACTTTCCCAAAGGCATATTAGGGAGAGGTGTATTCATCTTGGGATGATCAATGTAGCATAAAATACCCACCAACTCGACAATAATGAGCATGGGCTTCAAGAAAACCTTTCATGAAGCAAAACAATAACATTATGACCAAGTGGAAATACTTAGCAAATTTCTGAAAAACATCTAGTCAACAATGAAATTAGCCTTTGTAAAAAGCTCTAATGTGTTTATCTAAATTAGCTTAAGAACATCCACAGGAAAACATTATTACAACCTTGTGTTATGACCAATTGGAACTACTTAGCAAATTTTGAAAAAACATCTAGTTGGAGGTGAAATTAGCCTCTATAAAAAGCTCTAGGGTGTTTATCTAAGTTGGCTTTAAAAATTCCATAAAAGCATTATTACCATATTTTATAGTCTTTTACCTCATAACCAAAATATTATAGCCAAAACTAAGCCTTAGTCTAAACTACACATAAACTTAGAAAAAAGCATTAAAGCTATGCATAAATGTAAAATTTAAAATAACATATAGCCATAAGCCTTCAAAAAATAGTAAATCTTTTACTTTTCTTAAAAAATAAATTTAAAACATAAGTTTTACATGTTGATAAGAAAAATCTACACATATCAATCACTTCCATCCCCAAAAGGGGTAATGTGCTATAACTATGATTTTGTCTTATTTACACAGCCATAACCAAAAATTCATACAAGCTCTAATTTTAGTAATTTCACCCTAGAAAGAATCCTAAAATCACAAGCTTTAAAACTATAACCATTGCAAATAAAAATACATAGCCATTTTTTACATGGAACATAGACAAATTTAGCAAAACCATAGCCATCACCAATAACCCCCTTTTGCGCAAGGTTGGTAAAAAGTTTACCAAAAATTCATTTGAGCTTCAAACAGAGTGATTCCATCACCATTTGAAAGCATAAATCAATCCTTATGTATCCATACATATTAAAAATTCATAATGCCATTTATACAGGAAAAATTCATCAATTTTGTTGAAAATTATGAAAATGGCATAAACCTCCTTTTGACATAAGCTTAATGAAAAATTCTTTTAAAATTCATTTTAAGTTCTAATTCCACCTCCATTGGAAAGCTGAAGACAAGGCCCACCTAGCCATAACTAAGAAATATCCAAAGCCTTTTTCATTTTCTTAGAAAAAATTCATAAAGTTTTTTGAAAATCAAAAAATGGCATAGAAACCTAACTACATGACCTTAGGAAAACAACCATAACTTAATCACTATTAATCCAAATTAAACAACAAAATAGCCATTGGAAAGCTTAAACGTAGGGCTACAAATCCATAACATTAAATTTGAAAAATATTCAGCCATTTTCATAAGAAGAATACACAATATTAAGCAAAAACCCAACTTAACATAGCCAAAATACTCGAAACGATTGATACCCATTAGAAAACAAACCAAAATAATGGGGTAGGATTTAATTGAAATTTAATTTTAATAAATACTTTGACCTAAATTTGAGAAAACGGACATACCCCCACATTTTGGGAAAAAAGTATGGAAATAGCAATCTTGATTTTTAAAAATCGAATCTACTAGAGCCAAAACAATGAAACAACCATAAATCCACCTAGAAGCCAAAATAAGAGTTGGTATTTTATTCAAATTTAATTTTACACACTCTTTTAGTGTAGATCTAAAAAATGGCCCCACATGTGGTATGAAAAATGCAAGAAAACCAAGAAAATAGTTAACAAATGAATGAAAAATAGGTAGAACTACCTACCTCAGAGTAGCAATAGATGAAGCCTTGATGGAGATAGGCCTAGGTAATTCTGATAGCTCCCTAGCACACTTTTCTACCTTCTAGCTCCTTAGCTTTTGGCTTTTTCCTCCATTTTGTTTCAGCACCATGGCAAGCTAAATGCTAGGAGAGTTTGAAGATGAGGATGGAGGTTTTGAACTGTGTAGAAGGAAGGTGGGAGGCTTCCACACTAAGAATAGATTGCCTCTACAAAAAAATCCCTACCAAAGCTCTTCTCCAATGTGTAGTTTTCAAGAATTATAATTGTAATCGAAAACTTACAAAATTTAACAATATAAACTACATCTAAACCTAAACACCCACCTCTAAACCTCAGCTACTTATTCAGTGCATCATGACTCCAATTTCACTAAAGTGCAAAGAGGGGAAACTTTCTTCAATGTTAATATTGGTGAAAAATAACTTCACTTTTCAAATTTTAAAATTTTTGGATTGTGGGCACCACCATACACCTTCCCTTCTATCCAAAAGTGCATCAATGTTGGATTTTAATCCCTTAAGCACCTAAAGCTATGACCAAACATTAAACTCCCATGAATCCATGCTAGGGATACCATGCCTAGTGTGGATACATGCCTTTCATTTTACAAATTCATTAAAACATAGTTGTTTACCATTTTTAGTAACTTCAACCCACCCTCTTCAACCCTAGGATCCTAAAAAGAAGGTGAAACACTATCAAAATGGAACAACTTGGGGTTCCACATCAAGGAAACACTTCCCAGCATGAAAGAAAGGGGGTAACACCCATTCTGATCCCAAAGTGGATCCCACATGACTTAGAATCCCTCCAACATCACTAATAGCCCCAAACTCTCACCAAACCTAATAGAAAATTTTCAAAATTGGTTGAAACCTTGAGATTTTGTGTTTCATGCTAATGGAAGCTTCATCCATGTTGAGCATCTTATTCCCAGCATCAATGGATGAGGGAAAAGCTAAAAATGACCTAAATGCACTACTTAGTAGCCATTTCTCAAAGCTCGATGATCCCTAGACCCCATCAAAATCCTCTGGAGTTTTTGAAAGCCTCAAAAGTCATCAAATATGGCATAAAATTATCATCCCCCTCTCATCCATACTAGAGAAGGAGGAAATTTCATGACACACTTAGAAGCCTCCAAACTACTAGATCTTGGCACCCAGTATTGACTGTCAACATCAGCAACCCTGGGGACTAACATTCATGGTAAATTGGCTATCAATCTAACCTAGATTTGGCTTTCTTGATTAGGGGGACCTCTTCTACACTAAGCATCCCAATCCCAATGTGGATAGAAGGGAAGAAGCCAAAAATATTGAAGTTTGCATGTACTTTGAATTTCAAAAATAACCCAAACCCTTCTAGAAGCCACCAAACCTACAGAAGTCACTTGAAACAACCAAAACCTACCCCCTTAGGTTCTCCATGCTTAGGAGGACCCCATCCACAATAAGCATCCTACCCTCAGCCTGGATGGATGAGGGAAAGCCTAAAAACCCTCTCACATCCTTCAAAATGGCTGAATTTCAACTTTAAACCTTAATAACCAACACCAACAACACTATAAACCCTCACGCATAGCCAAAATTGATCGAAAATACCCAAAAAATCCTTTCCCCCAAGCTTCCACACTAAGCATGGAAGCCCAAGCATGGAAAAAAGAGGAGAAGCTAAAAAATCATCTAATAACCCTTGAAATGATCAAATTTTAACATTGTGTATTAGCAATCGACACTAGATACCTGAGAAGCCTGCATGCATAGCTAAAAATGGAGAAAAGTAGGGTTTCCTAGTTCCTCCATGCTAGGAATTAGTTCTTCCATGTTGTATAGCATGGAGGAAAGGAGAGAACTTTGGGGGAACCATAAAATAGCCTCTAGAGACCTTGAACAAACACTGAAAAGTCTTGTGTATGTCCTAGAACCTTGTTTTCACAACCCTCAGGCCTATTAAAATCAACCATGAATAGCCAAAAAGCCTTTCCCCCCCCCCCCAATCTTCCACATTCACTATAGAACACTGTCAATAGTCATTGGAGCCTTCAAACCTCATAAAACTAATCCCAAACATCCAAAAAGTGGTTCCCCCTAGTCTTCCATGCTGAGCCCCCTAGCCCCAACATGGAAAAAGGGTGACAAGGCTAAGAAACCACTTGGGAGTACTCAAAACTACCAATGTTAACATGGAGACATAGCCTTTGGCCCTAGCAACTCTGGAAGTTAACATGCATAGTCGATTATGACTCAAATTAGCCTAGTTCCATAATTCTTACTTCATCCACACTAGGCAATATGATAATAAGGGGAGAAAGCTACTTTTCTACTTTTGGTGACAAGATGACACTCCCAAAAGCCAAAGACTCACACTGAAGAAGCCTAGGACCTCATAGCCTTGAGATTTGGCTCGTATGACTTCATTTTAACCTTTAAAACCAATTTTTCTTCCATGCTAGAGTAACTCCCCCAACATGGAAATAGGAGAAAAGACCTTAAGTGCCCTTGAATGGCCTCCAAATGTGCTAAAATCAACAAGAAACTCCAAAAATCAAGGTCTATAGCCCTAGGGGCATGGAAACCTAGTAAATATGCTCTTAAACCACCCCAAATCCATGAAATAAGTGTTCCCCAATTCTTCTACACTAGGGATACTATTTTCAGTAAGGAAGAAAGGGGAAAGCCAATTTCACATGCTTTGACACTCAAAATCAACTCAAACTGCCAGAAAATGAAGCTAAGGGATTCACAACTTCTAGATCTAGGTTTTGGCTACTTGTTTAACCTCGTTTGATCATATTTTGACTAATTTTTTGGTTTTCCATGTTGATCACCCTTTCTTCCATGCCAACCAATGTGGAAACAAGGGGAAGGCTTCAAAACCTACTTTTTGGCCCTTACAGACCTTCGAAGTGCCCAATATTGATGGATCTGACTTTATGCTACCTTGGGAAGGTCTTGGAACCCTAAGTTTTGACCTCAAAACATTCCAAAACCTATTTTCCTTGGTTTTCATGTTAAGCCCAGCATGGAAGCCTCAAAAACATTTATTTCTAGGTTCAAATAGCCCTAACTAATTCCCAACCTCACCTAATAGCTTCATAACCTTAAAACATGACCCTCTACGACCTAAAACTATTAAAAATAAATCATTTTTTGACCTATATTCACAAAATTTTACTATATATGGCTTATTTTGCTTGATTTTTTCCTTATTAAATAGTGTTTTAGCTTGTTTTTGAACTTGTGTTGCATTGTTAACCCTATTGACCTTCTATGGCCTTTATACAGCCCTATGTGTTCTTTATTTTCCTTGTTATAGTTTTATTTGCCCTGTTTTGGCCTTTGAATGGTATCAAATAGTGGGTTTTGACCTTTCCTTGACCACCATTTGACACCATGTGACCATGCCTCACTAAGGCCTTAAACTGGCATCATAGTTTACTGACACTCTAAACTAGCGTCATGGCCCACTCAGACCTAAAACTAGTGAAATTATGGCCTTTGTCAATCATTTGTAGCCTTATTTCTTATGTTTCCCTTTTTTTTACCTTTGTTTGACCTTTATGATACTTTATCAAATTTTCCCTACCTCACTAACGACCTTGGATGGCCTTGATTACATTAGATTTTCATGTGTTTGCATAATTTTATAGCATTTTAGCATTATTTATGTACTTTTACCTAGATTCCACTTAATATGCTTTTGGTTGACATGCAAGATTAAAAGTATGATTACATGGGAGAAAATATGCTTGCCTTTGTGTCTACATGAATCTCACAATGATGTTGAATGGTGTATTAACCCTGATTACCTAGATCTTAAGCTTGAGAGTCTAGTAGACCACATAGCCTCAATAGAGAAATGACTAGAATGGTCTAAATCCCTAGTCAAAACCCTTGACTTAGAAGCAAGGGACATAATTGAAGACTCTCTAGTTGAGGTTCCTATCACAATGCACAGTGGTGAGGAGAAAACCCTTAAACTAAGTTTCTCACTGGAACCTCAATATGCTCAAGACATCACCAAGATTCTACAAAGCAACATTAAGGTCTTTGCCTAGTCATATGAAGACATGAAGGCCTAGACCCACATTTAGTCTAGCACAACATCATTCTAGATCCTAGAATTAGACTAGTTAAGTAGAAAGTATAAAAAATTAGACCTAATTTGGCCTTGGTAGTTTGCATTGAGATCTCAAAGCTCTACTAAGCTAGTTTCATTAGGGTTGTCAATTACAAAAAATGGATGTCCAACATAGTGATAGTCCCTAAGAAAAATGAGAGTATTAGTATTTGCATTGATTTTCAAGACCTAAATAAAGCAACTATCAAAGATGACTTCCCTTTACCTAGTATTGATCAACTTATTAATATTATAGCCATGCATGCCTTGTTGTCCTTTATGAATGGATTCTTAGGATATAACCAAGTTAGGATCAACCCATAGCATCAACTTTGCACAACCTTCATGACCCCTTGGGGTACCTTTTGTTAGACCATGATGTCCTTTGGCCTTAAAAATGCAAGAGCAACATACCAAAGAGCCATGACCTATCTCTTCAATGATTACATGTTAGATCTGCTTATTGATTACATAGATGTCATAGCCATTAAGTCCAAAGTGGCCAATGATCATGCTAATGAACTAGACTTTGTGCTTAAACGATGCCTCAAATATGAGGTTAGGCTAAATCCTAAGAAGTATGTCTTCAATGTTAAGATTTGTAATACGCTTGTCTTTGTAGTATCTAAAGCAAGGATTTGTGTTGATCCTAATAAGGTTAAGGCCATATCCAAGTTAGTAGCTTCTACTAACCTTAAAGAGCTTCAGGTATTACAAGGAAGATTATAGTTTACTTGTAGGCTTATCACTAGGCTTACAGATAAGTTACATCTCATGAAACACTTGCTTAAGAAAGGAGTTCACTAAGAGTGGATGGTTTAATGCCAATAGGCCTTTGAAAACCTTAAGCAAGAATTGACACAACTGCCAATAGTCTATCCTCTGCAAGAGAGTAAACCATTTTACATCTACCTTACCATCTCTAATACTTTCATTGCCTCTCTACTTTGTCAGAAATGTGATGATGGAGTAGCAATTCCTGTATACTACATTAGCCATGCATTAGTTGCCCATGAGACTCAATATGCTAAAGTGAAGAAGTATTGTCTAGCACTAGGCTTCTCTTTGAAGAAGTGGAGACACAACCTCTTCAGAAGCCAAGTCTATATCATTTGCAAGGACAACATACTCAAAGCCATAATGATTAACATTTATGAAAGTTGCTATATAGCTCAATGGGAAGCCATAACCATGAAGCTTGACCTTCATTTTGTCTCTCAATCCTCAATGAAAGGTCAAGCTATAGTTGTACAGCTTACAGTTTCGCACGTTGATGACCAAGCAACCATAGATCCCAAATTCCTTGATGAACACATTAATGCTATTAGCCAAGTGTCCAAGGATTATAATATGTTCATGTACTTTGATGGAGCTTCAACCACCCATGGAACTAGTGCTTCTGCCATCATAACATTTCCATCTGGTGAGATTTGATCCTTCACCTATCATTTTGGGTTCCCATGTACCAACAACATAGTAAAGTACAACAATTCAATCAAAGAGATGATGGTAGCTCATGACCTAGGAATTAGATGCTTAGCAATCAAAAGTAATTCACAACTCATGGTTAACCAAGTAACCGAAGTATATGCATGTAAAGCTAAACACTTACAACCATATTGTGACCTATTAAAGTAATTGCTATAACAATTCATAGATGTTGATATCCAACACATACCCTAAAATGAGAATTTCATAGTTGATGCAATTGAAATGTTAGCCCTTAGTGTGATGTCAAATGTGTTTAGTAAGTTACCCAACTTAACCGTGGAGTATGCTACTCACATCACACAAAACACTAAGGATACCTTTGTGTCCATCATTCATACTACTCCTCCCAAGGAGTAGTATGATGATATCAAATTTTACCTTATGCATGAAGAATCCTCACAAGCCTTGACTACTATAAAGAAGGATGTTATACACAAGCAATCGAAGTAGTATGTTATTGTAGGTGATAACACATTATGTCAATGATCCTATGATGGCATAATCCTAAAGTGCTTAGGTAAAATTGAAGCCAAAATAGTCCTTGAGGAGGTTCACGAGGGTGTTTGTGCAGGACATATATGACCTCGAACTATGACCACTAAGATTAGATGGTTAGGCTACTATTGGCCTCATATGGAAAATGATTTCCTGCAAAAGTTTAAGTGAGGTGACACATGCCAAAGATATAGCAACCTAATACATGTATCACCAACTAAGTTACATTCAACCTGGATAACATGGTTGTTTCAGTAATGGGGGTTGGATATCGTTGGATATATAACACCTAATTCTTCTATAGGAAATAGCTTCATCATCACCACAACCAAATACTTTACCAACTGGGTTGAGGCTATTCCCCTAAGGAAGACCACATCTGAACAAGTTTGCAAATTTATCCTAGATAACATTGTAGCTCATCTTGGCATACCCATAACCATAGTTACAGACAATGAACCATAATTTAGTATCCACAAAATGAAAGATTTCTGTCATAGCCTAGGCATGAAGCATTCTTTCTCATCAGCTTATTACCCTCAAGCCAACGGACTAGTAGAAGCCAACAACAAATCCATCATCAACTTGCTCAAAAAAGATGCTCAACAATAGCAAATGCATATGGCATGAGCAGCTTGTCCATGCACTATGGCCATATAGAAAAATCTATTGCACAACAACTGGTATGCCCCCTTATATCTTGGTTTATGGTTTTGAAGCTATTTTATCTCTTGAATTGCAAGTTCCATCACTTTGATTAGTCTTGACTAACTTCATCAACCATGAAAAAAATAAGGAGTTGCAAATAGCAACCCTAGACTTAGTGGAGAAGTAATGTATGCAAGCACTTGCTCACATCAAACACTATCAGGAGAGGCAAAAGTGGCAACATCATCATAACTTGATCATGCACAAGATCAAAGAAGGTGACTTGGTCTTCAAATTTGTCCATGAGCATGCAAACAAATTCTTAGCCAACTGGGAAGGGTCCTTCCTTATCACTAGAACCTATGGGAATGGTCCATTCAAAATAGTTGCATGGATGGAAATGAGCTAGCCAATCTGGTTAATCATTCCTATTTAAAGCCATACTACATGTAACCAACAATCATTAGCAAGCGAGCCTACTTTCAAAAGTCCACTACAACCTTAAACTAGCAACACAACATACCATGACCTTAGACTAGTAGCATTGGTGACCTAGATAGCTTGTTTTTATCATCTCATGTGACCTGTATGCATTGTAGTGTTATAATATGTAGTGGTATTTTTTATTCTTTGTCGATACCTTTCAAGTCAATCCTCTAGACACCAAAAAAGAGCAACCATTAAAATACCATAAAACTTTGCATGTTATAGCAAATTTTCATCATGTAGCTTCCACCCCATGAAACCTAAGGCAAAACTTCATTGTAAATGTGAAGATTATAACCCACAATGGGAAATTTCACATACTTTATACTTTTGGGACTGAAAAATACCTCATAAGTGGTCAAAGCCTCATTCACCAAGTGAGAAACATTACCTAGTATCTATATTTGGAATGTAAAATATTGCAATTTGATGGGTTTTATGGGGAATATACATTTTTCTACTCTAGAAACACTTGTAGGGGGTAGATCTCACCTACCCCCAACGTGGAGAGATGGGGGATTTCTCCTAAACTATGAAACTTTTCCACTAGCATGGAGACTACATACTTAGCTTGGAAACCTTCCCCCCTCAATGTGGAAGTTTTCCTCCAATGTGGAGACTCCACCCCCAGTTTGGAAATTGCATCCCCCCAGTGTGGAAGCCTCAATAGCTAGATTTTGATACTTAATGCACTCCAACATTAACTAGCCACTTCAATAATTATGGTGGAGATCTCAACATGAACAATTCATCTCCAACATGGAAGGTGTGCCTCCATTACTACTTATAGTAAATGGAATGGCCATGGAGGAAAGGCACTTACTATATGTGATAATCCCCAAAATTTGGGCACCCATCTCACCTAAATGAGGTAGGAATTTGCAGAAATTTAACAGCCATTTTGCAACCCAATTACATCAAAATCACAGCCATTTTTCAGCCCCATTCATGGCCTAAGAACTATAGAAACCAACCTCCAACACCATTTACAAGTTCCATAATTTTGCATGATTCAACACTTTGGCAAGTTCATAGTTTTGCAATCTAAGACAATTGGCATTGGTTACACAATTTACCAATTTGTTCAAAACTCTACACTTGGACATTCTCAAGCATTCAAGATTTCTTGCAAGTTCCCACACTTGCATCCTCTTGAACCCAATGTAGAAACCCTGTGACCTTATAACCCCCTTTGGCATTTATGTCTTTCCAAGCTTCACATTGCACTCCTAGGATTTCCAACTTCCATTGTAGAGCACTTGGGAAACTTGGATTCTTCACACTTCTCAACCCCCACCATAGCCAACATTGTAGATTTGAAATTCTAGCACTGGAGGTTTGATAGCATCGAGAGTGGTAAGACACTTGAATTGTGGAGTTGACTACATCAACTTCAACGAAGCCTAAACCCCCATCCAAGTGGACACCTCTACCACCCATTTGTACACATTTCTCTTACTTATTATTTATTCTCTCTTAATAAAGTTTTGAGTTTTTGGTTTTTGTGCAAGATATATTTATTTATTTTCTATGCATTATTCAAATCTATTATCAGTTTTTACATTCCATTTCATTACACTATTTTACAAACCACCCCAGTCCCTCATTGATCTACCAAATTGGCCAAGGTACCTCAAATTCCATTTTTATGAAGGCCCTAGGGATTTGAGGTTGAGGACTTCTATGCATCAAATCCATCAGTCTTCATTCTAGTAATCAATTTTTTTGGTTGCAACAGTGATGAATATTTCTTCTTTTGGAACTTTGAAGGCCTAGTGCTAGTTTATGCTTTCTCAACATGGATGGAGCTCCTCTTCTCTACATACTCACTAAGGCTCCTCTTGCCTTTAAGCAAAGGCATGTCAAGAATGGGAAAATCCCTCTATCAAATCAAGAAGCTAATGAGGTTAGGGTATCTAAGGATTCTCTCCTTGGTGAACAAATCCAACATGTCATGACAAAGAGCATGATTCAAGGCTAATGATTATCCTGTAAAAACGAATAGGTAGGCAAAAAATCATTATAGCTTCTACCTTTTACAATGATGTTATACAAAATAATGAGTGATAGGATGGAAGCATTTGGGATCATCTAACTCCTAAAAATACTTCCAGTATGAAAAGACACTGACTCCCTAAACAAAGCATCACAAAATTCATCTTATGAGATGGGAATTACACCATTCATAAAAATGTCACTCATGGAATGAATGGTAACCCTAAATACATCAGCACTAGAAATCCCAAGAAGTGCATTGACAACTTGAGAAGACACATCAATAAGCAAATCCCCAACCATTGTAGTTAAGGCTCCAACAGAAGCATTTGTAATGACTATGTTGTTGTAAAATTATCTAATGAGAATTTTGGCATACAAAAATTCATAGAGATAAATGTGACCCAATTCAATACTTGAATGAAACTCATCAACTCCTTCTACCTATGCTACTAGAAAGCAAGAGAATACTCAAAGATGATGGAAATAGTTTGAGTTACCTCAAACTAGTGCTAGGCATTAATGGATCTAAACTAAGGGTTGTATGTCCTTGGATTTCTAGTGGATGCTCCCTTTGACTTCTTCTTTGGTGACACCCTTAATGTTCAAACCTTCTTGTGGGCCATGAATGCACAAGTCACTATCATTGATGGGGCCCTAGTCGACTTTCCTTGAATGTCTATGTTGAAATGAGTCAAAAATGAGGGTTTGGATTTATATAATCATACTCAAAAAGGTTTTTTAACAAATAAATAGACATCTCTTTGAATGATAATCTCCTTCATGCTTAAAACTATAGGTAGATGTCTCTTTTGAAAAGTAAACATCTCTAATGCAACTAAAAAAACTCAAATAGATGTCTTATTTGTGGAGTATTCTTGGAAAACATCTCATTTTCAATGTAGACATCTCTTGGTAGACATCTCAGCAAGATGGGGTTTAGCATGATAAGGCATAGGGATGGCTTCTAAGGATTATAGTCTTTAAATATACTTACAATGAATTAAAAACTTACCTCTACTTATCTTCCTTACTGATAAAAAGATGAGAGCACCTAAGAAGATTGAGAAAGAGATTCCTCTATTAAGGTACCTCTTCTTGCATCAACTTCCTTTATTTCCAAGGATTAACTTCCTTTCACAAAGTTTTTGGAGAGGGTATTTTCACTATTTTCTTTTCTTTTAATTCTCCATATCTTATTAGCTTCCTTGTCCTTTTAAATTGTTCTCATTTTCTTGGGGTCCTGCATAGTTTCCTTTCTAGACACATTTGGACAAGATCAAGGAGTCTTATGATATAACCAAATGTTCATATAATAATATGTCATATTGCAATTCCATTGCTTCTACCCAATCTTATTATAGTAATAACATCTAATTTTTATAGAGTAATCAAACCTTGGAGCTGCTCATGGTTCGAATGTAATATTTATTGATACCTCAATCTTTGGAGAAGCCTTTTGTTCAGATGAATTTTGTGTAGATGCATCTTCTTGTAAGCAACACCATAGTCTAATTTTATCATATGGACTTCTTACTTATCCAAGAACCATCCAAAGGAACTATTTTCCTTTGACCAACCTTTCATTTACAAGTTTAGCATCTACAAGTTCTTCCTTAATTTTCTCATAAGACTTGGTTAGCTCTTTATTCTCAACCCTAAGATCTAAGATCTCTTTTGTGAGATCAAAAATTGTTATATTTAATGAAGTAATATCTTGATCCTTTGTTTATATTTTATTAGTCATCTTTACACAAAGACTTTGAAACAATAAGATTTCCTTACATAATAGGTGATACCTCTCTTCCTCATTCTCAAATTAATCATCATCTATAAGAGCCATATAGATGAAGTATGAATCTTTTACATCATCATCCACCTCTTCTTCACTTTGTTCTCCATCATCCCAACTTTTGTAGA
The DNA here is from genome assembly GCA_015680685.1 of Gnetum montanum. NCBI lineage: Eukaryota > Viridiplantae > Streptophyta > Gnetopsida > Gnetales > Gnetaceae > Gnetum > Gnetum montanum. The sequence continues at coordinate 534,915 of MNCI01025042.1, forward strand.
ATTTGGTCTTTTTCATATCCATATCATTCCTAACTTTCTATTGCAACCTACCATTGCTAGGACATTTGAAGGCCACATGGCCTCTTCCACCACATATCCAACATTCTATTGAAAGGGCATTAAAAGTTAAGTTTGGAAAATTCTTACCTCTATCCTTACCTTTGATATTGAATTGGTTGGGGCCTTGTTGATTAAAGCTCTTTCCTATTTTTTCTAGAAGCCTTTGAAGCCTCCTTGATAGAAGTGCTACCTCTTCTTCATTGTTCATTTCTTGTTCATCTAGATCCTTTTGTTTAGATGTTGATTTCAAAGTGATCGACTTTTCTTTTATAGCTACTTCACTTATGAGATTTATTTCATAAGCAATGAGAGCATTTTGGAGTTCTTCAAACTTTAATATTAAAAAATCTCTAATTTCTTCCATAGCTATAACCTTAGGTCTAAATTCAGGTTGTAGTATTCTAATCATTTTAATGATTACATCACTTTCAGGAAAATCCTTGTCTGTACCCCTAATTTCTACAACTAGATCATTTTCCCTAGAGATATAATCTTTTACCTTATCTTCTTCTCTCATTCTACGTTTGTCATATTCACTTTGCAAAACCAAGAGTTTTGATTATTTAACTATGGATGTGCCCTCCTAAGTAGCTTATAAAGTTTCCAAAATTTCCTTAGCAGTTCTACAGCAAGTTATCCTATTAAATTTAGATTTATTTAATGCATAATACAAACAATATTTTGCTTTGTTCTGAGGTTCACTTGCTCTGTGGTTTGAGGGCCTTTGTTACACTATTGACTAGTGGTATGTATCCTTTGAAAATGGACTCCCAAATCTCAAACTCCATTGACTCAAAGAAGCCCTACATCCTTGCCTTCTAATAGGCAAAATCAAACCCATTGAACATAAGTGGCTTTGTGTACAATGTTCCATTCAAAGTTCAATCTTGAACATTAATGTTAAGCACAAGAGTACTACGCTCTGATACCACTTAAGGACTAAGAACTTAGAAGGGTGGTTGAATAAGTTCCCTAATTAACATTGCTCCTATCACACAAACATACAAAGTTTTAATGGTTCCCCAACTTTGATACATCCACACTCAGAGGGTAGAATCCTTGCATACCTCTAGATTTTGTTTCTTCAAAAATGTGGTATAAAGGACACCATACCATGTATAAGCATTAAGCTCTACACCAAAGTGTTTCATCGCTATGAAACCACTCAACCTAGCAAGGTCCCAACAAGCTTAGTAGGTGGTTTCAAGGATCCCATAACCTCTACAAAATTGAGCTCTACTACAAAGTGTTTTCACACTACAAAACCACTCAATCCTATAAGATCCCGACAAGCTCAATACAAATGTCTTCTCACAAGAAGCACATCAACCCCATAGGGAAAGAAGAAAAAATGTAAAAAGCAAGGAAAGAATGTAACTACAATTACAAGACCTTTCCATTTAAGCTCAACTTAGCATACAAACAAGCAAATGATGTGACAATGAAGGACAAGAATACAACAGCATAGATATGACAATGATTTATTTTATGTTCATAATTCTTGCATAATTCCCAAGAATTCAAAGTCTTCTTATAGCATCAAAGTTTCCCTATGAATGTTGAAATCATACAATGGTTATTGATGAGACGCGATATTGCGTCCCTATGAATGTTGAAATCATACAATGGTTATTGATGAGATGTGATATTGCACACGATATCGCGGCCTTTGAAATATCGCATCCCATGCGATATCACATCCTCCCATACGATATCACATCCTCCCATGCGATATCACATACGCGATATCGCGGTCCGCCGCCAACTCTATAAATAAGAGGTAGCTCTCCCTTGTTTCCTCATCCTAAGTTATAAGTAGGAAAACTCTGGCAGTTTGATCACTCCAGAGATAGAATATTTTCCATGTGCCCGTAGTAGGAGTCCTAAAGTGAACGAATCTTTATTCGAGAAACATTGTACCTGAACATAAGTTGTGTATGGAAATAAAGACAAACTTCCTGGATAAACCTTGCAATGCATGGAATAGGATTTTATTCATTGTTATTTATTGCTTTCTCTTAGTAATGCAGAATGAGTACAACTTGATTACAAGCATCTAAGGATGTGTACGGATAGTCAAGGAATCGGCTGCTCATCGCAACGCGGTATGAGTACGACTTGATTATGAGCATCTAGTGTGACTACTTGGTAACCCAGTGGCGTATTCAGGATCTGTGCTTGGTAATCCCAGTGGTAGTCGTGCACAAAGATGTGTATAGTTAGTCAAGGAATCAGCTGGTCATCGCACTTAGGCTAGATTAGATTCTCTCAACCCTTTCCTCCTAGTTAAGTGCCTCAGTACGACGACTTCAAGCACGTGCATTACGCGTGGTGATCCCAACAACGATTAGCGTTTGGTAACCACGGTTGCATCGGTTCAAGGTGTGTATGGTAAGTGGGAATGGATGCTGACACTAGGTAATTTAGACTTAGTCATTAGTTATAATTAGTAATTAGTTTCTCAACCCTCAACTCAATAGCATAGGAGAAAAAACATAAAATACTATAAAAATCATATACCTCGGACTTACTTAACCATACACCATGACAACTACAAGTAAGTCTGGGAAGACAATGAAAGATTAACCCCAAGTGTTCCATGGGGCATGTAGGCACTTAGTCTGCAGAGTTCAACCAGATCGCGTGTGCTACGCTCGTTTCGTATGGTTGAGTGTGGGTACCTCGCCACTCATCATTGGCGCCGTTGCCGAGGACTAAGTGTTTGTGCGCTAAATAGAACATAAAGGATATCACTCACATCATTGCGAGCCTAAAAAAACCTTCGGGTTAATCAAGATAAAAATTATATAACGGTGAAATAGCACACTGATAAAAATGTCTTCTGCTAACACGAGCAACTCACCACCTAGGGATGATACAAAGAACAGTTGACAGCCAAAAACACATAGCCAAAATCAGCCAAGTCCTAAACAATACAAAATAGTTTATACTCATCCCGATGAGTATATTCCAAAATTTACCTTTATCCTCCATTAAGACGAACAGCTATGATGGAGATATTTGCAAGGTAACATCGTGTTACCCCCAGATCGATCAGTCTCTAACATGCTTTTTCATACTTTGGCACAGATTGGCATGATAGAATTGTATGCAGAATACGTTGCGGAAGAATTTGATTCAAGGGATTACTATCCCATAGAAGCATAACGTATGAGGTACTCAAGGCAGAAGAGCCAACATACACTGTTGAAGGGCAAAGAGGTCCCGCACGTCCTTAGTGAAACTAGAAATGGTGAACCACTTATAACTGGTTCGCTATCAAGAGATGTTCCCCCTCTTAATGAAAGTGAGGAGGTAGGGTATCAGAACCTATGATCAATGATACATATCCCTGGTTTTGATGCCTATGAACACCAACTCTTCACAGAAGGAACAACACATGACAAGGACGGGCACTTAGATCGTCATCACGATCGAGGTCAAAGCCATAGAAGAGAAGGTAAGAAACATCTTCATGGCGATGGTTCTCCTTCTTCTTCCCCTTCTTCACAAATTAGTGACAAAGGTAAGACAAAGTGGAGAGATTTAGGCCTTGCACATAACAAGGGTAAGGAAAAAATTACTATCTCCGATGAAGTTATGGATTCAGACATAGATGATGACAGTGGATGTGAGATCTGCCATTATGATCATCCCAAGGGATGTTGTCAAATCATCTCACATCTACAGGAGTCTGGGGTGTATGCACTTAATCCGAGACTTAACCAANGAGACACTCCATACCCACACCATCCTCCAAATCCATCCGCACCTCTTCCACAAGTAGTTCCCATAACACCTCCTGCTCCAACAATACAAGGGGAACTTCCTACTCAACCGCAGCAACGTCACACTGCGAGAGCTATAAATATTCAACTGCTACTGGTTCTGACAACTGTAAAAAGAGAAGACCCTTCTTTAGAATCAAAAGCCCAAACAAACTCTCGCAACAATAAGCGATTGAGCCCATGTACACTCCTCCAACATCTAACACTTCAGAGCACCCTTCAGTCCAACAGAGCTTAACGCATACGGTTATGTTAATGCATACCATAACTGACTAGATCAAGGTAGGCCACCTTCCCAGGAAACTAACTGACCCTGGGAGTCCCTTAATATACCTTCAAATCACCAAAAATGAACCATGCCTGGAACCTACCCTAACTTAAGAAGAGCAACATTCAACTAGAGCTAGTAGACCAGTCCATCACCATTCCCTTGGGATTGGTGGAGGACATCATTACCATTGTGTGTGATTAGTCTTACCCAGCTGATTTCCTGGTGATTGATGTCAACAACAACGAAGGGGACTTCCCAATTATAATGGGAAGGGCATGGCTTAGTACATTAGACGCATGCCTTAGGATCCATGATCTTTCCTTGGAAATCTCTAAGATAAATATTTATGGAAAGATCAAGAAGAGGAAAGTTCCATGCATCACATACAATGATTCATCGGGTGATGACATGGAGGAAATGCCTCCATGCAACAGGTGTGCCCTTGAAACTTTGAAACAAAGATGTCTGTATGTGGCAACCACACAACAAGTAGTAGACACCCCGTGGTTGACAGCTACTCAAAAGAGCAAACAAATACGCATGGAACGAACTGAGGAGAAAAACTATGCCAATAATGAAGGCATAGACACGTTGGAATATAAACGTCGCCAACTCCCACACCTCAACCTAAGATCATCAATTGGGAGAAGTTGGGCACTTCTATGAAATTCAAATAAATGTTCATTATTTTGGATCTCTCCCTTTCAATTCAGTCATGGGGGAGATGGCCACCTATGCTAATCATATGGGGCCCTCAGTTCTTTTTATGTTTTTGTTTTACACATTTTTTTTTACGCATTTTTGTTTTACAACTTTTTTGTTTTACAAGTTTTTGTCTTACACATTTTTGTTTCACACGTTTTTGTCTTACACATTTTTATTTTACAAATTTCTTTAACTTTTCTTGTTTTTTTTTACAAATTTCTTTAACTCTTCTTATTTTTATTTTACAACATCGTTATACTTTTTCATTTTTTCTATATGTGTGTGTGTGTGTATCCACCCTGTAAGTTTATCACCCAATAAGTGTTTGGAATGATGGTATGAATTGTTTTCATAGTGATTGCTAATGTTTGGTTTTTACCTTTAAGTCACAATGTTGATACTAAGGTATGTTTCTTTAGATATGGCAGACAATGAGTTCACTCCATCCATCCATCCACCAAGTTCTATGGTCTCTCTCGGCTTGGAAATGTACAATCCCCTTCTAATAAGAACTTTAACAAATTGGTGACTGGGCATTTCTCAAACTAAGGAAGGACTCAAGGATTGAAAAGGGTGTGACTTCAAGGGAACTTGATGCATTTTTATTGGCCGTTCTCTTGGGTGCTTGGATGTTTTCTTTTTGAGTTTTCTAGCCATTCCAATGTTACCCCAATTATCGAAAGCTAAGATAATAAAAATAAAAAGTCTTTGCATGGTGTGGTTCTCACGCATAAAAACACAAAACAAAAAAAAACTAAGTGAGAATTCAAAGCACACCCCTTAGACAAAATAAACTTGGGCTACAAGCACTGGTTATGGAACCAAAAGTGTTCCCTCTAACTAAGGCCCTTCTCGCTTCCCATTCTCTCCTTTGTTTCATCGAAATGATGGTGACTCTTGGGGAAGGCATCCTTGTTATCCAAGTGGATGGTTTAGCTGAATGCATTGATGCAAAGTCACTAGATGTGCTTGGTTTGAGGCCGGACTTGGAATGGATTTGCTAAGTCACATTAATCATGAACTACACAAGGGGTTGTACACCACCTTGTTCTTGAGATTCTGTTCCATTCTATTCTCTCCATCCTTCTCTCCATTGTTCACCTCATTTCTGATTGTATCATTAATGTATATATTTTGGTTGATGCATTGTTTTCTTTTTGTTAAATTCTTGCAGTTAAGACTTTAACTCTTGTTCCAAATGACATTCTTAAAGCCTACGGACTCTTTGAATGTGGGTTTGTCAAGGCATTAAAGGGCATGAGCCTGCTTTGGGGAGGACCCACTGACATTCCTATTTAGTGCACCAGTTAACTTCTTTTCCCTAACATTTTTGCAATTAATTTTATTTTGTTCATTACCATCTTAACATCCATTCCCTCAATGCTATAGTTGTCCCTTTTTATCTATCTTTCTTACTCCTTTCCTTTCTCCATTCTAACGCTACTGAAGGTTCGCGATTAGTCATGGGGGTACAGGGCCCGATTTTTTCAATTTTCTCCTAGCCCCGAATTTTTTGATTTTCTTCCTAACACCTACACCTTTGGTAGTCATCATTAATATATCTCCCAATCCATATCAGCCATACCACAACCTAGCCAATGAACTTACACCGAAGTAAGGTATTAATTACATGATGATTCATTTACCCTTGCTAATATAAGATTGTGTTGTGTGTGCAGATGGCGATCATGCAATAACAGACTGGATCTGGAGGGAACACATGGAATCGACCAATGCTATAGCAGCTATGCAAGGAGCAAGATCGATGACGAGCTTATGGATGGACAACAAAAGATGCAATCTTGGCGTTGGCAGCAACAAGACTTCTTCTCTCTTCTTCTCTCCTCTTCTCTTTTCTCTTTTCTCTCAGCTACCAAATGAGGCCTGATGTCAATGTAATAAGGTGTTTACCCTTGTTGTCATGAACACCAGTTGTTGAGTCTTGTAATGATGATATGTTCACATGTCATCCCATTAGTTCCATTCCCCTCAATAATCCCATACCTTTCCAATATTTTGTAAGGAACTCGAAGACGAGTTTTCATTCAGTCATGGGGGTATGATGAGATGCGATATTACAGTCTGCCACCAAGTCTATAAATAAGAGGTGGCTCTCCCTTGTTTCCTCATCCTGAGTTATAAGTAGGAAAACTCTGGCAGTTTGATCACTCTAGAGATAGAATATTTTCCATGTGCCCGCAGTAGGAGTCATAAAGTGAACAGATCTTTATTCGAGCAACATTGTACCTGAACATAAGTTGTGTACGACAATAAAGACAAACTTCCTGGATAAACCTTACAGTGCATGGAATAGGATTTTATTCATTGTTATTTATTTCTTTCTCTTAGTAATGTAGAATGAGTATGACTTGATTACGAGCATCTAAGGATTTGTATGGATAGTCAAGGAATCGGCTGCTCATCGCAACGCGGTATGAGTATGACTTGATTACAAGCATCTAATATGACTACTTGGTAACCTAGTGGCGTATTCAAGATCTATGCTTGGCAATCCCAGTGGTAGTCGTGCATAAATATGTGTACAGTTAGTCAAGGAATCAGCTTCTCATCGCACTTAGGCTAGATTAGATTCTCTCAACCCTTTCCTCCTAGTTAAGTGCCTCAGTACGACGACTTCGAGCACGTGCATTATGCGTGGTGATCCCAACAACGATTAGCGTTTGGTAACCACGGTTGCATCAGTTCAGGGTGTGTACGGTAAGTGGGAACAGATGCTGACGCTAGGTAATTTAGACTTAGTCATTAGTTAGAATTAGTAATTAGTTTCTCAACCCTCAACTCAATAGCATAGGAGAAAAAATATAAAAGACTATAAAAATCATATACCTTGGACTTACTTAACCATACACCATGACAACTACAAGTAAGTCTGGGAAGACAATGAATGATTAACCCCAAGTGTTCCATGGGGCGTGTAGGTACTTAGTCTGCAGTGTTTGACCGGATCATGCGTGCTATGCTCGTTTTGTATGGTTGAGTGTAGGGGCACCTCGCCATTCATCAATTATATAATAGCTAGAGTAGATGTCTTCTTTATGACAAAGACATCTACCTAGGATTCACTTCAACTCAGGGAAGACATCTCCTTTGAATGTAGGATGTCTCTATGGAGATGTCTCTTCTACAATGGAGAACTCTCTTAAAAATAGTAGATGTCTCCTCAATTTTTATACTTTATCATTTCAGGCTTCATCTCATTAATGTGTCATCTTTCCAATCCTTAAAGCATCTTCATTTGACTCATAGCCTTCATTTTTATCCATTCTTGTATGTGCTCTCATCTTATCCATGTAGTCTCCACTTTGACATCTCTTTGTACATCTCATTTCTTGAATTCCCAGTCATGCCCTACAAAATCATCCCATTCCACAAACATTCTATGTTCTTCATTTTCCTTAATTTTTTGACATACCAAAAGATCAACACCTTGTACCCCATTCCTCTCCTCCAGTGCAGCACTTGTTGACCATCTACCAAAGGAAGTGTAAAGGCCTCACACTCAGTTTTATACTAACATTATTTAGTTATAGATGGAGGTCACATGAGCATAGATGAGGATTGAGAGAAAGAGAGTAGAGGAGGGGAAAATCTTTAGGGATTGATTAACGTATTTTTCCATTTAAATTAGTATGGAGTATTTATATATATATATATTAAACTCTCTGTCCTATTATATATGTGTGATGATGAGATAGGTTTTACTTTTGCATCATATCATATTTTATTTTATCATCCTTCCCTATGCCTTTGAATCACCTTGAACCTTAGAGCTTTTATCCTAGTCCCTCACTACCATTGCAATTTATATGTCTTAATACTTTAATATTATTTTTGATATTTATTAGTTTATCATCTCAACCATTTTCTTAAGTTTTGGATATCAACAAAAAGAAAAAGATTTTTGACCTTTTGATATGTCAAAACCTTAAGAAAAATGAAGAATATAGAATGTTGTGGAGTGTGATGCTTTTTCAAAGCATGAAGGAGATCTCAAGAGATGACATCTACAAAGAGATATCAAAGTGGAGATAACAAGGACTTACTAGACATGAATGAAGACTCAAGGAATGAGAGCTACAACAAGATGTCAAGGAGCTTGGACAAGGACTAAGAAGAAAAATCAATGAAAGAAATCTTCGGGAATCAAAGTTCAAAAGCTAAGTAAACCTTTCCCAGAACCAAAAGGCGTCTTGGCCAAAGTGAAGAAGAACCAAATATGATGTCTCCTAAAAATAGAAGAAGATGTCTCTTTTTAGGAGAAGATGTCTCCCTATAGATGTCTCCATTCAAGAAGAGACATCTCCCTAGAATTAAAGTTAGTTATAGAAAGACATCTCAATCACAAAGAAGACATCTCCATTAGCCATTAGATAGCTATTGCAGGAATTCCAAGGTGTTTTTAGATACTTTAAGGCTATAAGAAGACTTCATTCTCTTGGGCAACATGAAATTTCTTTAGCAAGAAAGGACCAACATCAAACAATCATTATGTACTTTATTCTATTTTATTTATGTACCTATTGAACTATCATTTGTAGTGATTATAGTGTATTTTGCCTCAAACTACAAGGACCAGCAAACCAATTACATTCTTTCCTTGTAATTTTGTTTCCTTTTCTTTTTCCCCCACTAAGGTTGATGTGCTTCTTATGAGAAGCACATCAACCACATTCTAAGCTTATTGGGAGCTAGCTAGGTTGAGTGGTTTAATGATGATGAAGCACTCTAGAGCAAATAGAGCTTGTACAGGGTGTGGTGCCCTTCAAATCACATTTCAAAGAAACAAATTCTAGAGGTATGCAAGTGAACATGATACTCAATTGCTAGCTCTGCAACTTCAAGAAATGGTATTGAAGCCATGTTTTTTTGGTTTTGAGGTGTAAGGATTTGAGTTATGTGCCTCACACTATTTCATAACTACTTGTGAGGAGGCTTTGTTTGAACTATGTGAATCCATGCACATACTTGTATTAAGTGTTGCATTATTATAGTTCTCATAGTAGCCAAAGGTGTCTCAACTAACTCAAGTGGAGGCATAAAGCATGTAGTGAAGATCGATAGATAGGCAAGAGTAAGTTGCATAACTATACTTGATTTCTAGAGGATTGTGACATGCTACTTTATTGAATAGACATGGCTTCCTTAACATCCTATTTACTTACAACCTCATACACTCACAGACTATCATAATTCCATTCTCATTCCATGTTACCTCTCGTTCCATGTTATAGTGATATATATTTAGAAGTTAAACTCAATTCTCTCCAATTTCTTTTGCAATTCAATTTTAGTGAATGTGACTTTAAAATTTTTGGATTTGTTTTACACCTTGTAAAACTCTCATTTTTAACCCTAGATGAGGTGGAGAAATGGTTAAGAAAAGGTTATAATTACATTCATATAGCCAAACTAAATATACATCCACATTTTAACTATAAGTTAAAGAATTTCTACCAAATTACATTAGTAGACAGAAGATTTAAAACATTCAAGGATGTTATAATTACTCATGAAAATGGATAATTAGAAATAAATGCCTTAGTAGTAACCCTACCAAACTTTACTCTTTCCCTCAGAGATAGAAATAGATATAAATCCTTAATGCTAATAGTATATATTCTAGTCGACATGGATTACGGTAGTATTTACACTACTATTAAAACTAGGTAATGTTTTAAATTATTTAGTTCTTTTAATATAAAAAGGTTATTGCCTTTTGGAAAACAAGTCATTTCAATGGGATCAACAAACATAGAATATGAAATAGAGAATAGTATAGAAGATCTCCCAATACATACATTATACCCATAGATAGATGATTTCGTAGAGGAATTTTATAAATTTATTTCATCCCCAAAATTCATAGGATTAAGGAAGAGAATGTACAACATGAGATTGAAGACTTCAATCTTCCTAGAAAATGGCCCATTCTCTACAACTCCTTCAAAACAACCTCCAAAGGGTACTCATTTCTGAATTCCAAAGATACCTTCATTCCTTGGAAAAGTCCAAAGCTAATAAAAGATACTATACTAGAAGATTTGAAACAAATGGAAGAAAAGATTAAAGAGATCCTAAAAGGAAAAGGGTCAGAAATTGATATTGAAACCATCTTTAGAAAAAGAGATTAGACACGGAAATAGAAGAGTCATCTTCATCATAAGAACATCCTAAAATAACAAAGATTGATAACTTCTATTTGCATCCTACTACAATTAAACACTAAAATAGTTATCATTGTGCAAAATTTGATGCCCTATTGAACATAAGCACAAATGCAAAAACCTCTAGTTCTAAATATGATTCTGAAAAAGAATACAACCCACATATTGAAGCAAAAATAGGATCTACTAAATAAGACAAAGAAAAAGAACACATTAGGTAACAAAAAAGGCTCTATAGACCCCCTACTATTATTATGAAACTCCAAAAATAGGCAAATGGACATCTAACCTCTACCTTAATCACAAGTAAAGCTTGTCTTACTGAACTTCAAAAAACCAAAATGAAATCAAGAATATTAACACAAGTATGCAAAAATGGGTACCAAAACGACAACCTACTTCATAAGAAGAAGAAAAATTTTTTACATTTCAAATTATGACACATGCTTACATTGCCCAGCTAAGAAAAATAGTAGTCATAGTAAAATAAAACTTGCATATGAATAAAATAGTAAGGATAAGCTTAACACCAATAAAGAAGAAGGATCAGTCATCATGGAACATGACCATTAAGGAAGTGATGGTTTACATGAATAAGTAGAACCTATAGCTCAACTAGAAGAATATCCCCAAGGCTCATGTAAGCTAATGAGTGAAAAAGATCTAAAATATTGAATGGATGAATTAAACTATAAACAAAAAATGAAAGTGATTCACCAAACCATAAGGAACATTGACAAATAAGTAATTCTTGAGAAAAAGATAAAAAAACATTCTATCCATAATTGTGTCTTTAATTTTATTGGAAAACTTAAAGATTGGTGGTTAAAAATCCCATCAAACATCAAGAATCAACTTTTTGACTATCCTAGTAAACAATTCATAAATGCCTTAATCAAAGAATTTATATGGAATAAAAAAAATCAAATGGATGAATACTACAAAAAGTTTCTAAGACCTTATCTTAAAGATATTAAGGATATTGATCCCTATATGAGGAAAATGAAGGACTAGTACTATAAAGAAAGTCTAGCACATGATCAAATTGCAAAGAAACATTTCTTGACTTCATGTCCTCCTACATTTTCTAAAAAATATAAATACAAATTAGATCAATTAGGACAAGACCTAGAACATATGATCCTAGGAGCGATAAGACAATTTATTAACCAACCTAACATAATCATGTGTTAAGAAATCCAAGCGCATCAACAAATAGCAAAACAAGAGAAAGAACTATGACACTCTTTCTACTACAACCTATGTCTCAAAGGATACAAATTTTGTCCATCTAGAAAAGAAAATACAAAACATAAAAGGAAAAAAAAAACTTCTTGTTCACACAAAAAATCTTGACAATCAAAACGAGTAAGAACAAAACCATATCTTAAAATGTTTAAGCAGAAGAAAAATAAGATCCCTAAGAAGCAAATTAAATGTTTCTTATGCAAAGATAATTATTATGCCACAAATTTCCCTGATAGAAATAGAAATACAAAGAAAGTGAACTTCATTAAGGAATATAACTTATCAGAAAAATATTATGATTTTCTTATAAACAAAAATGAAGGAGTTAGTCAAGGAGATATTTTACTTGAAGAAAATTATTTTGGAGACTTTGATCAGTATGACCTAGATCTAGCGTATTCAAGTAACTATTCATATTATTACTTTTATAATTCAAATATAATCAATCCCACTTAAAACTCTCTCAATCTTATACAAAACAACTATGAGTACAAAGAATTAACAGAGAGATGGAAGCTCTTCAAGAAGAAAAAATAGAATTTTCATATGTCAAACCAATAAGATAATCTCCTTAGAAATATGGATAGAAAGTAGGTGATGAGTGGCAAGTACCATTATGCTTAAACATACAAATCACAAGCATCCACATGTAATCTAACCAAATTTTGTAGACTTTAAGTTCTTAATTACACTGGGTCTAGGACATGAAATCTAAGCATGACAATCGTTGTCTTCTCAACTACACTTGTAGAGCTTAATTGTATGGTTAAGTGCAATTGAGGCACATGGTTTTATCATTTTATTTTTTATTCATCTATGATTAATAACAAGCTAAAATAATTTATGAACCAATTTAACTAATCTAAATGCTAATTAATAACTAACTATCCTAACATAGGTATCTAGTCCCACTTTTCATGCATATCCTAAATACGTATAACATTGTTGGATTACCAAACGTTAAGTGTTGCTGGGATTACCAAGCGTCATGCACATGCTTGAAGTGGTCATACTTATGTACTTAATTTATTGCTATCTAATCTAGCTAACTTAATTTAGCTTAATTACTTGAAAACATTAAAGGAAAGTACACAAAACATTAAATGCATGAATAAAATAATTAATCTAGCCAAGGTGTTACAAGGTTTATAAGAAAGCTCATCATTATTGCCACACACACTACTGTGCTTAGGTACAACAATGCTCGAATAAAGATCCATACACTCAACAACTCCTACTATGGGCACTTTGAAAAATATTCTAACTCTAAAGAAAAGAAACTGCAAGAGCTCTACTATGCTATGACAAAACTTATTGCCAAAACTATGTGCCCAAGCACTATATTTATAGGTTGACATACATCCCACAATATCAAATATCTGACATTGCTTCTTAGGCCTCGATATCGGGTACCCAATATCAAGGCTCCGATATTTCATCCAATATTGAAGCCATATAAAATATAGTTCATCATACCCCCACAACTAAATCAAAACTCATCCTCAAGTGAACAAAAGAAGAAATAAGTACCTTACAAAATATTGGGAAGGTATGGGATTATTTACTGACATGCAAACTAACTCAAATGGAATAGATATATTCTAAGTGTCCAAGTGTACGAATTTACAATCTTTTACAAAATTGGGTATTCATGACAATAGAATTGAATACTCTGGAAACTAAAGAAAGAGGGAGAGGATTCAATGATCATGAAGGTCCTCATCACATGGTGCTGCTGCTCATCCTTTGGTGAAGATAGCCCACTTTCAGCCCACACTTTCCACTACAATAATAACAAAATCGAAAATTATTGTGTAATGTGTAACATATAGCCTTTAGATACCTCATCTCATCAGTAGTTACACTTGGCTAGGTTGTGATTATGGTGGAATTCCTTTAATAGTGTTAGTGAGAAGACTAAAAAATAGGGTAAAATGAATAAGCAGTACATTAATAAATTCTGAAAAGCTCAAATGTGATGAAATACTTAAAAAGGGTTAAAGAATTCACAACAACAAGAAAAAGAGAATTTCATTAAAAAACATTGTGAAGATGCACACAATTGGATGTCATTAATGGGGCACATAAAAGGATTTGATTATGAGAATGTCTAAGGATAAAGAAATTGACTGATCCAACCAAAAGATATGCAAGTGGGTCCTCCCCAAAGTAGGGACATGCCCTTTGTTGCCCTTGCATAACCTCAAACTAAGGAGTTCGTAGGCCCCATGGATGATTAATGGTTACAAAAAGTTAAATATGAAAAACTGAAAGAAAATACCCAAGAATTTCAACAAATCAAACCAAGACATCAAAAAAGAACATGAACACCGACAGTGAGGTGAGGCATGGAAAGCATAGATGTATGAGAGAGAAAGTGGAATGGAATTCCTAATTAAGGTCACATGAAGTCCATTATGAATTTTTATGGTTAAGTGACTTCATAAAATCCATCCTTAGTCTAGACCAAAACCAACCACGTTCAGTGATTTCACATTGCCACTCTAAGATTGGTCCACCCCCTTGAGACACAAGAGTGCTCCCACAAAACAACCACCACTCCTTATTTTAAGAAGAAAAGAGAAGTAGGAAGTGAGAAAGGGCCTTAGTTAGAGGGGAACTTCAAGCATGGGTAACATGTCTTGCTAGTCTCATAACCAATGCTTGTAGCCCGTTTATTCTATCTAAGTAGTGTGCTTTGAATTCTCATCATTTTTTTAAATGGAAACCACACCATATAAAGACTTATTCAACTTCCTTTTATTGGTCAACACAAAATGATAAGAAATCCATGAAAACACACATGCACCCGAGTAAGTAGAAAGGCACAAAGAGTACCAGGTCGCCTTAAAGTCACACCCTATTCAAACCCTTGAATCCTCTCTAAGACCAGAAACTATCAAGGTTACAAGTTTGTTAAAGTTTTATTAATGAAAAAGAACCTCACACTTCTAGAACTGAAAACATCATAGAGTTTGTGAATGGGTGAATGACATGGACTCACTGCCTGTTTCATGAAAAAGAAACCATATCCTAGTCATCGGTAACAAAATTCAATGCCAGACTCCAAACACCAATAATCAAATAATCAAATAGCACATGCCCACATCAAACAAACCACATTGTACCTAGTTGGTAATCACACCAAAATAAAAATATATATACAAGAAATTGTAAAACATTTAAGAAAAATAGAATGCACTAATGATGTTGTAAAACAAAAATTGGAAAAAAAATTAATAACATAAAAATAAAAAGGTGTAAGATAAAGAAGGTGTAAAATAAAATGTTGTAAAAATAACAAGGTGTAAGACAAAAACATGAAAAACTAAGAAGTCACTTATATAGTTACCATGGATGGCCATCTCCCCCACAACTAGATTAAAAGGATGAGATAAAAAAGATTGCTCATGATTGTCCATTTTTATTTTTTGCATTGGCTTGCTTGGGCTCGTGGAAAATATTTACTTGTTGGATGTTGACTAACTGCTTTTTGTCTAGGTTATCAGGTTTGTAGATTAACATGACCCCAGAAGGAAAACTTTCAAAAATAATATACGAGCCTTCCCATAGTGTTTGGAAATTGGTTCATTATGGCACACACATGGGGTTCCAATAGAGAACCTTATTTCCTATTGAAACTTGACTCTCCTAATTCTAAGGTTATGGCATTTTTTATTGAATGCCTTGTGCAACTCGTTAGATGATAGGGCCACTAGTCAATTTTCATCTAGCAAGTTGAGATTCATTAATCTTTCTTTTTATTTTACACTTAAGTCAAGGTCAAGGTCATAGGTTGTTGAAAGTGTACGGAGCTTAGATTGAATTGAGAGCATTGAAATTTTTCTGTACACCAACTCATAGGGAGAGTAGCCAATAAGAATTTTTCATGTTGAGTGGTACGCCCAAAGGGCATCGTTGAGTTTCATGCTCCAATCTCTCCTATATTTGTTAACCATTCTTGTTAGAATCTTTGTGATCTCCCTATTAGTAATGTCTACTTAACCATTGGCTTGGGGATGATAAGGTCTTGTTAATTTCTTCTCAACTCCCAAGCATTTCATAAGCTTCCAAAAGGTAGAACCTGTAAAGTGGGTTACATTATAAGAAATTAATGTACATGGCACACCAAACTTGTTTACAACATTCTATTGTACAAAATAAGTACCAATAGCATATGTACAATGGGTGACACCTACTACTTCTACCCATTTGACTATAATGTATGCCTTTACATTTAACATGGACATGATTGGAATCATGAAGTTAATGCCCCAGATATCAAAGGCTTCTAGTGATTGAATCCACTACTAAGATCCCTTCATTCGAGTAATCATTCTACCATCTTGTTGGCAATGTTCATAAGAGTGCAAAAATTCATGAGCATCCCTAAAAAGTATTGGTCAATAATACCCTGCCATTAGGATTCTAATAGTTATGCATCTCCTAGCATAGTGCCCCCCACAAGGACCCTCATAAGCATCCTGGAGAATGAATAGTTGATTAGCATCAGAGATACACCAATGAACCATGCCATTGATGCACACCTTGTAGAGGTGCCTTTTGATCTCCATGAAGCATTTCATCGGGTGAAGAAATTGTTGTTTCTTCCGATGGTCCAACCCTTGTGGCATCTTTTGAGTGAGAAGATAAGTGAGAATGCCATTGTACCATTTAGGCTCAATGGGAAATTGGTCAATTATAGCCCCAACAAAGAGGAGTCCATCAGGAAACTAATCAAATATTGGGCTTTTCTCCTCTTTGTTGTTCCATTACAACCAAGACAAGTGGTCAACAACCACATTCTCAGTTTCCTTTCGATCTACCATCATAAGATCAAATTCTTGTAAGATCACCAGCCACTATATAACATGGGGGCTCACCATTAGCTTATTCATTAGGAAGTAAATTCCATTGTGTTCTATGTGGACAAACCCTTTGTATCCTAGCACATAGTGCCTGAACATCTCTAGAGTAAACACAACTACCGTCAATTCTTTTTCTATGGTGATGTAGTTCAGTTGTACACACACAATGCTTCAACTTATGTAGTGGATGTAATATGGACATTTCTTATCATTCAACTGCATAAGCATAGCCCCCAAGGCATAATTTGATGCATCTGTCATAACATGAAATGATTTGGACTAATTAGATGCTTGTAGAAATAGAGTCTCTACAAGTTTCTGCTTGAGACTCTGAAATGCATTTTTGAATTCCTTGGTCCAAATGAAAGGAGCATCTTTCTTTGTTAGCTCAACCAACAATTTTGCAATCTTAGAAAAATTCTCTATAAATCGTCAGTAGTAGCCAATGTGTCCAAAAAATGATCGAACATCTTTTACAATTTCTAATTAGCGAGTAATTCCTTGGATGACCCTTATCTTTTTGGTGTTCACCTCAATCCTTACTTGTGAGATTTTATGCCCCAATACAATGCCCTTCTAGACCATCAAATAACTCTTTTCCAATTAAGCTAAAGATTAGTCTCCACACATCTTTTGAGCACTTACTCAACACGGTCAAGGGCTTGCTCAAATGTAGCTCCATAGCTAGAGAATTCATCCATGAAGACTTCTACTCCCTACTAATTTATTGCTAAAAAATGCTTATGACCAGGCATTAAAATGTAGTAGGGACATTGCACAAGCCAGATGGCATCTTTCGATATGCAAAAGTCCCCCAAGGACTCGTGAATGTTATTTTGGCCTAATCCTCAAGAATGACCTAGATTTGGTTATAGCCAATATAAAAATTTACAAATTATAATAGCAATATCCAAATATAGTGTACAACACCTGATCCACAAATGGAAATGGAAAGTGATCTTTGAATGTTGTCATATTCAACAGCCGAAAATCAATGCAAACTTGCCACTTGCCACCTTTATTTGGCACAATCATGAGTGGGCTAGCCCACTTACTATCTGCAATGGGATAGATAAACCCTGTCTTGAGGAGTTGTTCAGTGTCCTCCTTGATGATCTACTTCAATTTTGGCTTCATCTGCTGCTGCAACTACCTCTTTAGCTTCATGGTTGGACCAATATAAATAGAATGTTGGCATATCCTAGGATCAATCACTATGAGTTTAGGATATGACCAAGCAAAGGTTGTTGGCCATTTATTGATCACATTCAACAACATCTGTTTCTATTCAGGAGTAAGATTTGCATTGATTATTACTAACTTCACATTTTTCAAGAATGCACATTCCATGCCAACAAGTAGAGTTTTTAACTCAAGGGGCTCTTATTTAAAATTTTTAAGAATTTTCAACTCTCTCTAATAGGTATCATCATTTGCATTATCAAAGAGTTGGTGATGAACTTGTTCCAATTCATCCATGCCCATGACATAAGCACATGTCAAGCTTTCAGTAGGTTCCATGCATATGGTGCTACTTTCAGAATCAGTAGTCAACCACTAGGTGTCCTCTTATTTTTTGGCTATTGCGTACAAACCTTTAAATATCTACTTCATGTGCACATTGCTTGCATGCAAAAATGAAAGCTCATTTCAAAGACCAAAGTTTCTACATGCAATTGCACCTTGTATTACTCTATGTGATCCATGGAACTTGTTTCTTCTCAATCTTTCCAAATGCATCTTCCTTAGATATTTCTAGGGAAATATTTCTAATGTCCATTCTTGCATCAACAGTGCTTAGCCATGCCTTTCCCATCATGATTGGAAAGTTCCCTTTTTAGTTCTCAACCTTGATTACTAGGAAATTAGAAAGATAAGACCACCCACAAAAAGTGGTCACAATGTCTTTTACCAATCCCAAAGGAACAATAATGAACTAGTCTATCAATTTTAATCAAATATTGCTCTTCTTGAGAGGTGGAAAGTTCCAGGTAGTATACATCTCATGAGAAATCAAGTTTATACCAAAACCTGAATCAAGAAGAGCTTTACACGGTTCATTCCCAGTAATCTGTAAATAGATAAAAGGATTCACATGATCAACTAATTTCTTGGTAAGGTTTCCAACCTAGATCCAATTAGATATGGCATGAGTGAGCATAACAGTATGGATTCTAGGTGGTATTTGGTTTAAAGGGAACCCGATGAAATGATTTGCAAAGGATGAGGTAGGAGTAGGATGACTAGCCACCTAAGTCTGTGAGGGCTTACTAGAATTATTGGGCTAGAAGAATGGTCTTTTATGAACATGAGGTTCTAAACCACTTGGTTAATGAACCAATTAGATATTGACAGCCTTGGTAGCATTGCATTACTACAGCTAGGCTAGAAGTTCACTCTGCATGGATGAAGCAAGCAATAGCTACATTGAGGATGGAGGAATAGGTGTAGAAATAAGAGGAGGATACAAATAGAATGTGGTATCCCTTCTAGAATGTGAAGAATGAGTTCTATAGTGTTTGAGAGGGTAGTAGTGATGTTTGAAAGGAGAAATGTGACTGGAAGAGTCACATGGAGATAAGGGTTACTGAATGTAATGCCCATATGAATCTGGTTGTCTGTAACGGTACTCCTACCTTGGCAATGGCATCGCCCATGATTGTGGGTCTTGTCACTATTGATACTACTTGTACGATTGCAATGGAGTTTCACTTGGATAATATTGTTGTTACTAAGGGAACTACCTAGGATTTCCTTGAGGATAAGGTAATCTTCTAGGTGTTTGTCTTTTTGCTAGTCATGGATTCAAAGAATACACCATAGACTCCTGTAAGTATGACATGATTGGGCAACATCCCTTAGGATGTTCATATTGGTAGATGTGAACCCACCATCATCATCTAATTTGATTTTCCCAACTTCCTCTACTGGAGAAATCTTGCCCTTACCCCTTTAATTGGCATGTTTAGCTTCCTTTCACCCCCTACGATTATGATCACTGCCTTGTTCTTTGGGCTCTTCAGCAATTTTCAAGATAGCTTGAAATCTACTATTCATAGAGTCCCATAACTAATCTACCTTAGCCAAAATTTCATAGGTAAATTTTAAAATTGGTAAGGTTTTCTGGTTCACCATCTCATCAAGTGATGATTTCTCCTCACTATCATAAAATCAAACCTCCCTCTTGTAAATGGAAGGATCTCGATTGTATTCTTCTACACTTTCACGTTTCCTTAACTCTCCTTCTTCTTTTGCTACCTCCTTGATAAACCTTTGGCTCTAATGGACTCTTAACTCTGACAATCACCCTTGGGCATAGACTCCAAGAGTTCTTCTCATTTTTTATCAAAGTCCATTTATGACATGGTGAAGTTGCTCCTATTGAGAATAACCATAGCTAGGACATTTATGCAATAGAGAATAGTATCGGTCCATGGTGACATCCAAGTGTTCATGTGTCCCTTGTTTCCATCATTGGATCTACCTCCTTAAGTTAGACACTCGGGAATACATCTAATATTTTTCATTAAACATTTTGATCATTGTACTCCACCATCTAATAAATTCTAGTTCTAAGGACTGGTGCCAGCTCTCTACTTCTTTGATGAGTGTCCTAGGAAACAACTTAAGCTTTTGCTAATCATTTTCTATATTTTCCAAGGTACAAACATCGTGAAAAGCCTGAAGATTATTTTGCAAATTTGAGCTATATCTCTATTCGAACCTAGGGATATTATTCATGTTTAGCCTCTTAATCTAACTATCCTTTATCTGCCTTGTAGGAATTTTCATTTTCTCTACGATGTTTAGCATGCTTTAGATAGTGAGCAAAGGTTCATCATAGCCATGATCTTAATGCCTATGATGCCCTCTACTACCCCTTCATTTGAATACCCACGCCTTAGCTCTTAACTTGCCTGATGGTCCTTACGATCATTTCAATCTTGTCAATCACCTCCATCACGATTGTGTCTCATATGATTGCACTTAGATCTACAAGAGGAAGAAGATGATGACAAAGATGAAGAGGAAGGAGGATTAGCACCATCATGATGCCTACCATGCCCTCTTCAGTGGTCACAACTACAATCATGTTACTTGCCTACATCCCTGCCATGACTCTCCTCCTTGAATCCTGCTTTGTCATGGGATTCATTCTTCCCAAAACTAGGATTATGTATCATAGACTACAAGTTCTGGTTTTGACCTCCTTCACCAAAGTCAAAGAGAGGAGTCTCTCTATATGGAAAACCCCCAGAGAAGGATTCTCCATCATCTTTTTGGTACATCAGGAATGAGGAATCATTGGACCACTTTCCCTTTGCAAAGTCGTAATGCTGCTCTAGTTGTTGATCCCTTAGACATTCTACATCAGTGGGATGATAATCCTTAGCATCAATATCTAGCACAACATAATCCTTAGCATAACTATCCAACACAACATATTTAACATGAAGTCCTTAGATGCCCAAATGCATAAGATTTTGTTGGAGCATCATAGAATTGGATCAATTAGGCAGCAACACAATGTTTCCCTCCATGTCTCACCATCACAGTAGTTCATCCTAGTGTAGGACAAAGGTGAAATTAGGTACATACTTATTAGGATGAGCATATACCACTCTATATTACTGGGGCACATGCTAATTTACTCTGTTAGACTCGGGTGGAGAATCACTCCTATAAGAAGAAGACATCTTATATTAGAAGACAAGAAATGTAGTGTGCTTTCTTATAATGGTTGTATTTATTCTAATGTATGATATGTCCTTAGGGTTTTTTCTAATGATGTTAAATAATTTTTTACTAAATCCTAGATAACACATGTAACAAACAAAAGGACACTGGAAATGGTGCCAATGATGAGCGATGATTACCCCTACGCTCAACCATGTAAATCACAAGCATTCATGTGTGATCTGGTCAAATTCCACACACCTTAAGTTCCTAATTGCACTAGTTCCAAGATGTGAAATCTAATCGTGACAATTGTTGTCTTCTCAACTGCACTTGCGGAGCTTACTTGTATGGTTAACTGCAATTGAGGCACATGATTTTTATAATTCTATATTTTATTCATCTATGATTAATAACAAGTTGAAACTCAATTTATGAACCACTTTAACTAATCTAATTACTAATTAATAACTAACTATACTAACATAAGTATCGAGTCCCACTTTTCATGCACATCCTAAACACGTATAACACTGCTAGGTTACCAAATGTTAAGCATTGCTAGGATTACCAATCATCATCCACATGCTTGAAGTAGTCATACTTATGTACTTAATTTATGGCTATCTAATCTAGCTAGCTTAATTTAACTTAATTACTTGGAAGCATTCAAGGAAATTTTGCAAAACATTAAATGCATGAAAAAAATAATTAATCTAGCTAAGGTGCTACAAGGTTTATCAAAAAGCTTGTCTTTATTGCCGCACATACTACTATGCTTAGGTACAATAGTGCTCGAATAAAAATGTGTACATTCAATGACTCTTGCTGTAGGCACTTTGGAAAATATTCTAGTTCTGGAGAAAAGAAACTACAAGAGCTCTGCTATGCTATGACAAAACTTATTGTCCAAACTATGTGCCAAAGCACTATATTTATAGGCTAACACACATATCTGATGTCACTTCTTAGGCCCCGATGTCGGGTATCTAATATCAGGGCTCTAATACTGGAGCTAGAAAAAATACAATATTGGAGCTAGAAAAAATACAATTCATTAGTAGGAAACAACTATTAGCCAATGTATGTGAAGAAATCCTTAAAAATATAGTTAATTTTCCAAAAACTCAACTAGAGGATATTAGTGAATTGGTAGAACAAGAAGCCTTATATAACTTAGGGATATCTGCCAAATGAAGTAAACAGTTAAAACCCTCTATCCTTAATGAATCTATTCTTAGAAAATAATGAATAGACCAACTTAAGAGATTTATAGTCCAAAATACCAATGAAATAAAATACTTGGAAAGAATTGAAGAAAATTATCAGCAACAATAATATCAAACAAAAACTAATGCAATGCCAAACATAGAAATCACAATAAAGAATAGATCATATACTCAACTCTCAATCTACACTGGAAATTAAATTAAAACATTATATATCATATTAAGTAGATGCATTAATTGACTCAAGTGTAGAATTATCTCTTACAATATGGCATACTATACTAATAGACATTTTCAAACAAACTAAGAACATGCATGTAAGATTTAATACTCAGTGTGTAAAAGCATGCATAAGGTCCAAATTCTTGTAATTGTAGGAGATATAAAAATAAAAATAAATTTTATTCATTATGATATGAATAGCTATGACTTACTCATAGGAACTAACAATTTAGATATAGTAGGAACTTATATTATAGGACCAACTTATATACAATACAAAATATAAAAATTCCAAGATAAAAAGTTACTCTAGTAGGATACCTATGAAATAAAAAAATAAGAAAAATTCAAGAACACAATGGGTTATCAATACTATTAATACATTAACGAAGAATTTCTAAAACATTATAGAAATATTAAACCTATTAATATCTAATAAACAAGTACAAAGAAAAAAATGATTAGTAATAAATTATAAACCATTAAATGATTTACTCAAACTAATACAATATTCAAATCCAAGCAAGGATGATCTCTTCCAGAAGCTTTTACATTCAAATATTTACTCAAAATTTGATCTAAAATCAAGATTTTAGAAAATATAGATTATCCTCAAAGACAGATGAAAAATAACATTTACCATTCCTAGAGCACTTTATGAATAGAATATTCTACCATTTGGTATTAAGACTACGCCATTTATAATTCAAAAACACATGAATCGAATATTTAGGAAACCTAATTTTATATTAGTCTACATAGATGATATTTTAATTTTAGTTAAAACCCTCGACAACATTTAGAACATTTAGGAATATTTAGGCACTTAATTAATAAAAATGTTTTAGTTTTATCTCCCACCAAAATAACTATAGTAAAAGATCATATTGAATTCTTAGAATTGGAAATCATCCAAGGAGAAATTAGGATTTATGGTAAAACTTTCTTGATGAGTTAAAAGATAAAACCCAACTTCAATAGTTTCTCAGGTGTATTAATTATGTTTGTAGGTTTTACTCTTAGCTGGCCAAGGATTAAAAAAAACTATTGAATGACTTGCTCAAAGAAACTCCACCACTATGGGAAAAACAACATATGTTAGCTATTCAATTCATAAAAGAAAAATGCAAAAGGCTCCCAAAGCTTGGACTATGCATAGATGGAGAACTAATCCTTGAAATAGATGCATCATAAGTATTCTAGGATGCATTTTTAAAGGAAAAGAAAAATAACATGGAACACATTTGCAAATATGTTTCAAGAGGATTCAATTTCACTCAACTCAATTCTTGAAATTCTCACAATTGATTGCTTGCTATAGTTAAATGTGTTTAAAAAATTTAGATTATTTTTACAAAATGTTAAATTTACTATTCAAAGTGATTTAAAGCATTTTGATAAGTATTTATCTAGTAAAGCCTTAAACAAAGTAGCCCATATGAGATTAATTTGATGGTCTTCATTTTTAGCAAGCTATGATTTTCATACTGAATCTATTAATGATGCTAGCAATAGTCTTGTTGACTTCCTTACAAGAGAATATCAGCTCTCTTAACGATTATAAGTTTTTTGTTTTGTTCTATATAGGTTTATTAATAAGGGAAGGATGGGTAAAGCATTCTTCAAAGTTTCTTAGGTTTTGTTTATCACGAGAACTTCATATGATGACCCTTATCCAAAGAGGTTAGCAACACCAATGGCAAGAACATTATGACTTGTATACTAATGACCTAAGTTGACTTTCACCATCCTCCAACGTCTAAGAAATCTCCTTTCATGTAGGACTAGTTATTCCTAATCCTAATAAGCAAACTAAAACCAACATTGAAACACCACTAATTTCGGCCTAACACTTTGAAACAAGAACAACTCAAAGCCTCTTGAGCTTTTGGCAGGAAAAAATGTGGCTAAGGCATAAAACTCACACTCGGCTTGTCAAGCTAACTTTCGCACGCTCAGCGTGTCAAGCCAGCTTGCGCACACTCACCTTGTCAAGCTAGCTTACGCATGCTCACCCTGCTTGTCAACTTGCGCACGCTCACCATGTCAAGCCTACTTGCGCATGCTCACCTTGTCAAGCTAGCTTACTCACGTTGGGCTTGTCAAACTGGGCTTGCCCTCAACGTGAGCAACTCCAATGACTTCAGAATCAAGTTAAATGTGGTTCAATCTAAGGGTGCTAGGCATTCTCAAGGGTCATTGTTGTATCTAGTTTGAATTTCAGCATTCAGGAATTCAAATTTCAGGTCAAATGGTGCAAATTTTCTCACTCACATTGTGGTCACGCTGAGGTCACGCTAGCAGTGTGAGTGCAGTGTGAGTGTAGCATAGTGCAGCGTGCGCATGCTGAGGACATGCTGGGACAAAGTCAACTCACACTGGAAGTTCTTGTCCAGTAGAGATGCCTCAAACAGCCACAATACCACTCAAATTGACATCCTACAGTAGTTAATTCAAATACCCAGAATTTTCAAGCAATCCAGAGTCAATTTCTCTTGTTGTACATTGTAAATTTTCAGTCATGAGCTTGTTAAGCTCTTACACTCCAAATTGTACGTGCTTCCATAAGCGTAAGCTAGCATGAGTAAGTTGTCACACGTTGTAAGATACAATGCACCTGGTCCAAAACATAGCTTACCCACACATGTCAACTCACATACAGTTATCCATCAGACACGTGTCGCTAGATCTGCTTTCCTCTCATCTCCCAGCCGTTGATTCCATTCTTGAATTATGCACCCAAGCCTGGCCCAGCCCTATAAATACCCTATCAATTCACATAAATGGGCAAGCAATTTTGAAGGTTGACGGCTTAGGAAACTCAAACCTAAAACACCACTAATTTTGGCCTAGCACTTTGAAATGAAAATGACTAAAGCCCTTTCAAAGTTTTGGGAGACAAAATTTGGCTAAGGCATGGAGCTCACACCCAGCTTGCTCACGCTGTGCCCTCAACGTGAACAACTCCAACAGCGTCAAAATCAAGTCAAAAATAGCCCAATCTGAAGGTGCAAGCCATCCTCCAAAGTCACTAATGTCAACTCCAAACTTCAGCCTCCAAAATTCCAAGAATATTACAAGTTTTTGCAAGTCACGCTACATGGCACACTGTGGTCACGCTGGCAGCATGAGCCCAGCGTGAGCTGCCAAAAGTGGCTCAAAACAAGTCATTTTCAAGCTCAGTTTCTGACTCTCAGGATCAATCATAGCCATACAGCAGTCGCACTCATGAATCAGGCTTCAAAAATCACAATTTCGAACGAAATGCATCATTTTCGTTGTGGACACACTGCAACGTGAGTCCAGCGTGAGCACTATTCATCAGCGTGAGCACTATTCATCAGTGTGAATACTATTCATCAACGTGAGCACTATTCATTAGCATGAGTACTATTCATGCCCAGACATAAGCACTCCAAACGCACACTAAGGACACGCCAAGACCAAATCAACTCAAGCTGGGAGCCCTGGTGAAGTAGAGACACCTCAAACAACCACAAAACCACTCAAATCGACATCCCGCAACAATCAATTCAAGGACCAAGAAGTTTCAAGCGAGCTGGAGTTAATCCCTCTTGAATTTCTTAGTAAATTTTCACCATTTGTAAGCTTGTCAAGCTCTTATGCTCCAATCTATGCGCATGAGCTAGCTTGTGTAAACCAATGCACGTTGTAAGATACAATGCACCTGGTCAAAAATGTAGCATGCCTACACACGACCAACTCACACATAGCTTTCCATTGGACACGTGTCACAAGATTCACTTTCCTCTCATCTTCCAGCTGTTAATTCCATTCTCAAATTCTGCACCTAAGCCCAGCCTAGCCCTATAAATACCCTATCAATTCACATAAACGGGGTTGGCAATTTTGAAGGTTGACGGCTTAGGAAACTCAGACCAGCAATCCTTGGGTACTCAGCACACTTGACTCCTAGCATCCAAGCACCTTCTGAAACACATCACACCACATCACCCCAGGGCTTGGCGCTTGACCTCCCATCCACATGTGTAGCTACTCTTTGACCGGTGCACATCTTTTCTAAGAAATACAATACAGTTCATTTTGCCAGCCACTATTCTGTTTACTCTATTTTACACTCAGTTTACGTTTTGTTTACGTTTTGATTACTATACCAGCTTCTGCATGCGTTTCTGTTTACATTTCGTACATGTTGTTTATGATTTAAAACATTAGTTATGATAACCCCAGCACAAGCCATAGTTTACGCTCGGGGAATTCCTTGGTTGATTTGCATGCAGACCATCCAAGGCACTCTGCCTTCATTTCCTTTTCCAGCTTACCCTCAAGCGAAGGTAGGGTCAGCTGTGTTTGCCCGATGATCTTTTGATGTTTGTTTTCCTTCCAGCCTTATGTACCATCTGAAATTGTCACTGAGAGGCTGGAATGAACGGACATCGAGAGATCTACGGATGAAACAGTAAGACCCTTCCTTCGTGTGAGGGCAAGCTAGAAAAAAAATGAAGGAAGAGTTCCTTGGATGGTCTGCACGCAAATCAAACAAGGACTTCCCCTAGCGTACGTAATGGCAATGCATCGGGTTATCATAAAAAAATGCAAACGTAAACGTGAACAAGCGCAAACGAGGTGTGAATAGCGTAAGCAGAAAATACTGTAAACTGTAAATATGATTGGCAAAAATGTAACTATTTGTATTGATTAAAAATTACAAAGAAGTGCACCGGTCAGAACGTAGTTGCAAAATGATTGCAAGGCAGACGTTTAGCCCCAATGTGAAAGGATGCTGGGGAATACAGGTTTCTGGTTGCAGGTTTTGCAGCATGACCAAGATTTCCCTTGCTTAGCGTAACCAAGTCTCATGCCCAGTGTTTTATACTCTTGTGTGTTTTTAGAATTCCCAACCCTCTATTTAGTATGAGATCGGGGTATTTATGCAGGTTTGACCATAAGATTTGGATCTGTGTGGAAGATCCATGGCTACTGGATGCGAGAAATGCGGATCGGGTGACAGGTGTGAACGTTTTGACCATATGCACAGAATTTTACAATGTACAGGGTGCAGCGTGACCAAGATCTCTTACGCTGCCATGTGTGATCCATAGCGTAAGAGCTTGATATGCTGAAAAATGTAAAATGTACAAATAATGTTAAAGTACAAGAGTGGATCTGGATGTCTAACCTCTAGATCTGCAAATCTATGCTAGCGTCAGCGTCTGGCATCCAGCGTCTAAGGGTGTCAGCGTGACCATCGTCCCAGGGTGTCAACGTGACCATCAACATGTCCAATGTTTGTGATGCATTTTGAGCCCACTTTTTACCTATGAGACCCATTTTAGAAGTGGATCTACATGCCATGGTTCCAAAGGGTTCTTCTTGTCAAGTTTGAGCTCATTCAGAGGCTGTTTTGACTCTTTTTTGGTTGGTGATGCTTAGCCTTACGCTACTAGAAGCATGTCAACGTGACTAATAGCAAATGACTTGAAAATAGTGCATTTTGAACCCATTTTTGACCTGTGAGACCTATTTTCAAAGTGGATCTGCATACCTGAGGTCCAGAGGGTGCTTTTTGTCAAGTTTGAGCTCATTCAGAGGCTATTTTGGCTCTATTTTAGTTGGTGACGCTGAGCCTTACGCTGAGCAGCATGTCAGCGTGACTAACAACAAATGACCTAAAAAAAGTTCATTTTGAACCCATTTTTGACCTATGAGACCCATTTTCAGAGTGGACCTACATGACATGGGTCATGAGGGTTTTTTGTGCCAAATTTGGACTGATTTGGATGTCGTTTTGGCCCTGTTTTGGTTGGTGACGCTGAGCCTTACGCTGAGCAACGTCTGAAAAGTAACCCCAGCATCATCAAGTCAAAGTGGCATATTTGAGGCCCAAATATTAATTTTCTAGAGGCTAGGAACTACTAGGGACCTTGTTGAAGGTCATGGAGGTCCCTATGCTCTATTTTGGCCTATTTTGACTCAGTTTCGGGGCTCCAAAAATTGGTGACGCTAAGCCTTACGCTGAGCAACATCTAAAAAATAACCCCAGCGTCACCAAGTCAAAGTGGAACGTTTAAGGCCCAAATCTTCATTTTCTAGAGGCTGGGACCTACTTGGGACCTTGGTGAAGCTCATGGGGGTTCCTGTTCTTGATTTTGGCCTGTTTTGACTCAGTTTCAGGGCTCCAAAAGTTGGTGACGCTGAGCCTTACGCTGAGTAGCATCTGAAAAATAACCCCAACGTCACCAAGCCAAAGTGGCACATTTGAGGCCCAAATCTTGCTTTTCTAGAGAATAGGACCTATTGTAGACATTGGTGAAGGTCATGGGGGGATCTTGTGCTCAATTTTTGCCTATTTTGCCTCAGTTTCAGGGCTCCAAAAGTTGGTGACGTTGAGCCTTACATTGAGCAGCGTCTAAAAAATAACCCCAGCATCACCAAGTCAAAGTGGCCCATTTGAGGCCCAAATCTTGATTTTATGGAGGCTGGGACCTATTGGAGACCTTGGTGAAGGTCATGGTAGGTCCCTATGCTTGATTTTGGCCTATTTTAACTCAGTTTTGGGGCTCCAAAAGTTGGTGACGCTGAGCCTTACGCTAAGCAGCGTCTGAAAAATAACCCCAGCGTCACCAAGTCAAAGTGGCACATTTGAGGCCCAAATCTTAATTTTCTGGAGGCTAGGACTTGGTGGGGACCTTGCTGAAGGTCACATGGGGTCCTTGTGCTCGATTTTGGCCTATTTTGACTCAGTTTCAGAGCTCCAAAATTTGGTGACGCTGACCCTTATGCTGAACAGCGTCTGAAAAATAACCCCAGCGTCACCAAGTCAAAGCAGCATATTTGAGGCCCAAATCTTGATTTTCTGGAGGCTGGGACCTACTAGGGACCTTTTCGAAGGTCATGGGGGTCCTTTTGCTCAATTTTGGATTGTTTTAACTTAGTTTTAGGGCTCCAAAAGTTGGTGACACTGAGCCTTACGCTAAGCAGCGTCTGAAAAATAACCCCAGCATCACCAAGTCAAAGCGGCACATTTGAGGCCCAAATCTTGATTTTCTGGAGGCTAGGATCTACTGGGGACCTTGTCGAAGGTCATGGGGATCCTTGTGCTCGATTTTGGATTGTTTTAACTCAATTTCAAGGCTCCAAAATTTGGTGACGCTGAGCCTTATGTTGAGCAGGGTCTGAAAATGTAGCCAAATTATACTTAGACAAAACCAAGCATTTTGAGCCCAAAACTTTTGATTCCAGATGTCGGAAGTTGATGCAGCTACCTGTGGGCCCCAGGGGGACCTTTCCTATTGGATCATGAACCATCAGGGGCTGTTTCGGAGGCCTCCAAGTTTGGTCATGCTGTACTCATGCTTGGGTAGCTGCATGACTTAACTTGAAAGTGCTAGGCCAAAATTTTGTGGTCTTTTCATTGGCCCCTCTTTTTTGACGCCTGAAGGAATCTACCTAAGAGGCATCGACAAAGAAGTACAAAACACCACAAGAAATTGGGTATCAAACATTGTTCTTTGGCACTTGGCCAAATGTCATTGCACTGTGTTCAGAAGTACATGGGATTGGTAAATGGGATTTTGATATGTATGGGGAGAAGGTTTGTAACTGTGAGATCATGGATTGATGAAGGAATGGTTTTGTTTAACTGTGGGAAGAGGAATTCTCTTGTGTAAACACATCATGTTGGTCCTTTGGAGCCAATATCTAGCGAACTTGGGACCAAGGCATGGTATGTGCGTCCTTTGGAGGAACGAGACTCTTGTATCCTGTTTAAGAGAACTCGTTGTCACAACCAAAGCCACGCAGTGAGGTGGTGTGTTCTTTGGAGAAACAAGATCCTTGTTGAGTGTCAAAGGAAACATGTTGTCCAACAGCCAAAGCAACAAGGTGGGATGCAACATGATTGTTTGAGACAAAAGTTTTTTCTTCCAAGACAAGTACCTTCCTGCCTGGGGCTTGTATGGGAAGTGCCAAGGGTCTTGTGATGGATTTTTCTCTTTCATTTTTTATTTTTATTCTTTTGCATTTTTTTTCTTTTTTTTTTTTTTGAACAGAGCTCTCTTTCAATGTTATACTCATGCTCGTATGCTTGTATCTGTTTCATGTGTTGTGTTCTGTATTGCAACTGCCTAGTTAGTTACAGTGTGCAACCATGTGTTCAGAGTTTTGGGATGACTGGGATGTATCCAAAAAATGTAACTGAACAGGGTAGAGAGAACATGTTAGGGAATAAGGGATGTTTGGGAAACTGGAAATGTACTTGTGAACAATTTGATTAACCTGGTTACATGCATCAGGAACAATGTGGTACCTCGTCGCCGTGATGAAGTGTATCCGTGTACGAACACCTCTGAGTGTCATCCTACAAACACAACTCCAAGAAGACAAGAAAACCATAAGTGAATGAGTTAGATTAACACTTTAAACATGGATGCAACCGATGGGATGGAGACACCGCGTGCAATTGCAAGCAAACAAAATTCAGTAGCAACAATGTTCTCAGAGTCCATGTGATGAATTATAGCAACAGATTAGTAGGCCAGTGAGGAAGTTGTTAGTTTATAGTCTTGGCGGACTATCGTGGATTATTTTTACATCATAACCCGTTGGACGTTGCCAGTTTAGCATCGTAGTGGACAGTGTAGTGATAGTTTATAGTCGTGGCAGACTATGAAGAGGCAAGCTAGTTTATAGTCTTAGCAGACTCTGGCAGAAGAATGTGGAAGTTTAATGTCATGCTGGACAAGTGCTAGTTTACTGTCATTTCGGACGAGTGTTGTGTGGTGTTATTTTATCGTCATAACCCTGGATGGTGTGTGGTATCAGTTTTAAGTCATGATGCCAGGACTGTCAGTGTGGATGCATGCATGTACGTCTGTATGATCCTGTAAACAAAAGCAACTAGAGAAAACAATGTTAAATAGAAACTGCAGAAAACATGAACTAAAATGCACCAGTAAATAGAGAACAATGTGAAACGGTGGTAGTTTAAGACCTTTTCGGGCCATGTTCTCTAGTTTAAGGCCATTTCAGGCTATAGTTTAGTTTAAGGCCTTTTCGGGCCACATGTAAACGCGTAAGCTAGTACAATGCAAATGAAGGTGACGTATGCACAACAAACAAAGGTGAAGAGTGGGCGAGGATCAAACGTGTTTTTGGCTGTAAGGGAGTCTTGATTGTGTCGTTGTTTCCTAGTCGGACGTGTTCTAGGAGGTGTGCTAGGTTTTGGTTGCTTTGGGAGGCTTTTGGTTTTTACCACTTGTTCGGGCGTTTTACCTATTGCGTTTGTTGCTGTGGGTGTTCCATCAAGAGACTCTTCTTTCAAGACTTGTGACATGTCTATGTTGTGGATGGCTTGAAAGGGAGTGTTATCGCCATGTATGATGACTTGTCCACCTTCGTATGGAAGGTGGATTTCTTGATGTATCGATGAGGAAACGGCCTGTTGCTGGGCTAACCAAGGTCTGCAAAAAATCAGGTTGAAACTTGGCATCTCTTCTATGATAGTGAACTCCGCGCTAGTGGGGAATTTTTCTCCTGCCATAAAGGCTAAGTTGATTATGCCCTTAACTATGACACGTGATCTGTTGAAGGATTTTAAATACGTGGTTTTTGCTGGCATGATCTCGTCTACCATGCCTAGTTTGTCGATGACGGAGTATAAAGCTACGTTTGTTGCCGCATCGTCATCAACGTGCACTCTACAAATGGTACACTGCCCAACACGTATGCTAATCGCCAATGGAGCTTTTGTGACCTCCCCTTGTTCGAGGTTGACTTTAACTACATCATCGTGGAAGGATAAGGTGTTTGAACCCAATCCGTGTGGTGTGTGTTGTGAAATCGTTGCATGGATGGATTCCTCATTTGCGGGGATGTCCTCCATAATAGGAATGGATGCTAACGTTTGAGCCAAGGCTTCGCGGTGAGCGGCTGAAGTCATGACCAGGTCGTACAAGCTCATCGTTGTGTTCTTCTGTTTGAGCGTTTGTTTTACTTGGGCTAGTGCAGCTACGAAGTCTATATTGTTGATCATTATGTTGGCTTTGACTTCCTTCATGTGGGTTGAGGGATGGGCCTCTTGCGTAGAGGGCTTGGGCTTGGTTTGCGTGAGATTAGGGGCAGGGGCCCCAACGTTCGATTGTTTCTTCCTTAATGTGGCTTTTGTTTTAGCTGTGGATGTTGTTTGTTGTTCATTTATCCTATTCTGCTGCCATTTGGTAGGCTTACCCATGTTGTTGGTAAGGTTGACTCTTGAGGGAGAAGAGGTTGAGACATTGCCTACGGTTGGGCTTTGGATGGGTGAGGGGCCATCGTGTGGTGGCACCTTTATGAAAAATGGTAGTTTGGTAGGAGTCATTGGTGTTTGACTAGCTTGTTCTGGCACCTTGATGATGAAATGCTTCTTTGCGGTTGTGGTCGGTGCATCATGCCAATTTAACATCTCAGCAGATGATTGCGGTGGCACTTTGACCACAAAGGGTGTCTTTGATGCTCGGGATTGCACTGAATCTTACCAGTTTAACGTCTTAGTGGATGTGTCAGGTGGTGGTACTTTGACCATGAAAGGTGTCGTCGGTGCTCTAGGTGGCACCTTGATGACGATGGGAGGACTCTTGCTCGTGGAGGCGGAGGGGATTGTTGCCTTGCTGGGAGGCACACAGATCACAAAAGGTTACCACATAGGTTTAGGCTTACTATCTATGCCAATGGAGTTTATGACATAGGAGGCATCATCTATGCTGGGTTGATTTAGGGTGTTGACGCTCAGTTGGCCCCGTTCTATCCTTGCTTGTAGATCATCCTGTAAGGCACGGCAAGTGTCGGTGTTGTGACCAGACATCTAGTGGTAGTGACAGAATTCATTTAATTTGAAGTGTCATGGGACCAAGGGCTCGGTTAGCGTTGCTAAGGTGGGGTTCCTTAGTAGGTCGTAGTACCTGTCGTGTCGTCGATGGGCATTCTCTGCCACTTGTTTATATTCGATTTGCCCAGTTTTGAGGAGTTGCTCTAGTAGTTCAGAGGGCCGTGTGGTTAGCGGCGTATACTTAGAGTGATCCTTGCGCTGAAAGTTAGGCCTTGGGGTGGCCCCTGTCGTTGCAGGTAGCTTGGTACTGGTGTTTGTTGTTTTTGTGCTTGTGGCTACAATTTCAGTTGTTGTCTGTTGTTTGGCAATGTGTTGGTTCTTGTAAGCCACATAAGCGGGATCATTACTGGTTTTTCCATCTTGTTCTATGTTCTTGATCTGTGTGAACGCTTGGCTCAACGTTTGAGTGCTTAGGTAGTATAGTTTTGACTTAACGAAGTCATTCATGGCTACCTTCAGAATTGTAAGCAAATACGTTTTGGGGATGAGCTCATGAAGNGCCTTCAGAATTGTAAGCAAATACGTTTTGGGGATGAGCTCATGAAGTTCGTTAAGGGCTGCACTCCATCATTGGATGAACTTTTGCACAGGCTCAAGTGGTGCTTGTTTCACCTGTATCAGAGTGTCTAGTGTTGCTTCAGGCTTCAGGTTGTACTTAAACCTAGTAACGAACTCGTGTAACAGATCCTCAAGAAAGGATATGGAGTTACATGGTAGGGCTTGGTACCAGTCTAAGGCTACGCCCGTTAAAGACATAGCGAACACGCGCAAGATTGCATGGGGTCAAGCTTGAAGCAATAGTGTTTCTGATTGAAACGTCACTAAGTGAGCGTTCGGATCTTCCTTCCCATTGTACTTGGTTAACTGGGGCAGTGTGATTCCCTTGGGTAAAGTTAACGGTCACACTAAAGAGCTAATTGGATCATCTTGGTACAAGTCGAGTACTTTACCTTGTTTAGTGTTTGCCGTTTTGAGGTGCTTTACCTCTTCAACTAATGCTTGCATCATTTTTTTGGCTTCTGCCCACTCTTCAGTGGTAGGCAGATTAGATGGCTGGGGAGATTGTGTCATTAGTTGTCATTGTGGAGCAAAATTTGGAGTTGGGATTGCAGGGTGTGGCACGTTGAAGTGAGTGGGTTGTTGAACAAGGGGTATGGTTTCTTGCCTAGCCACAAGCTGTGAAGTGACATCCTTGATGTGCGGAGCTGAAGTGATAAAAGGGGGCCCATGTATTTGCACGTGCGGTATGTACTGGGTGGAGGTGGATGTGGGAAATCTCTGTCGGGATACCGATGCTTGTGTGCTCGTTAACACTTGGTGAGCGATCATCTATCCCATGAGAGGGTGGAATGATGGGTTCATGTAGGCATGGGGAGTGAGGGTGTGGTATGAATCCTCAGTTTCATATTGTGCCTTGAAGTCATCTACATCATGTTGGTTTTGGGGCTCCTCAGTGGGTTGCCTTGAGTTTTGGCTTTGCCATAAGAAGCTGGGAGATGAGTCAGTGGTGACGCTCAAAAAGGAGGATGATGTCATATACATAGGGGATGAATTCATGACCTCCCATGTATATGCGCTTAAATTTTCTTTTTGCCTCCTGTTCTGTGGTGTCAAGGGGAAGGTTGGCCTAAATCTTTACACAGATAAAGTTGTACTATTCCTGTGTGAGGATTACGAAGGTGCGTGCGTTAGAGTTCTGAGATGACTCCATGGTGTGCTGCTACAGTACTCACGCTGCTACAATGTTTTGCGGTTGCTACAGTACTCACGTTGCTACAGTGCTCATATCGCTACAGTACCGCTATAGTGTTTTTTTCAACAAAAACACACAAAACACATCCATTTCAAAGCCGAAATCACTGCAATTTGCACCTAACTTCAAGCCGATCTAAGTACTGACTGCCACCAACATGGATCACCTTGTCCAATACATCCAATACACATAACACAACGATTCTGAGATGACTTCCTCTTACCCGAGATCATCATCTGAGTACGAGTATGAGTTCACGACCCTGCCCAAACCCAACAGCCCTTGGGGCCTTGCCTCCTCACAACAATCACAACACTTGGAGCACACGCCCAAGGTATTCACTTCACAATCTACACACACTAGGGCCCACCCCCAAATAATCCAAACACCTTGTACATATGATGAGGCCCAGCCCCAAGCAACACAAGTACCTTATGCCTACGTGGGGGCCATGCCCCAACATTTACGCAAGCATCACATGTGCCATGCCTATTTCACCAGTGCCTCAGGCACCTTCTCATCATCCATCCAAGATGACGTTAAACTATCTATGGCCTGGTATGGCCTTAAATTTCCAACACACATCTGGTATGATGTTAAACTACCAACAACCGTCTGCCATGAAATTAAACTCACAAAGCCCACAACCGGTGATCCAACCATTCACCACACAACCTACGCAAGTCCAGTCAACACAACCGGCTAGTGAATCTATGAGTTGGAAACAAGTGTCCCAACTCATCCAGACTCTGACGGAGGAAATCAACCAGCTTAAGGCTACCTCCTCAGACACACCTAAAACACCACAAAATTCGGAGCTTAGTACTTGTCCGACATCAAACAGGACCCTGGAACTCACGAACGACGCCGGCTGCATGATCGCAACACTTAGTTTTGGCTAAGTACATGGCGCCAGCGTATACACTCCAGCGTATACGCCAAGATCACACATATAGCGTATGGGCGTATACGCTTAGCGTATACGCCCGGCACTCCAGCGTATACGCCCAGCTCTCCGGCGTACATGCCCAGGCACTGCAGATGCACACGCTCAACGACAGGATCTCCAATGACAGCATGAAGATAACACCGAAGAGCAAAGATTGAAGCAAGTGGCATCCTTCAGTGTATACGCCCGGCGTGTACGCCCAGCATCCATCAGCGTATACGCCCGACGTGTACGCCTAACATTCACCAACGTATACACCCAGCGCTCAACATCTCCACCCAGTTCACGCCCAGCATCGTCAGCGTATACACCCAGCAAACCACTCACGTATACGCCCACCTCACACGGCGTATACGCCCAGCGTATACGCCTGACATTTGTAATACTTTGTACATTTGTAAAGTGTATGCACCCGGTCAACGCGCCACGTGTCTCCCATCCCGAGTCTAGCGTAACAACCTGTATAAAACCCCCATTTTTCCACTTCGTCAGACGGTTCGCAAAATCCCGGAGCACACCAGAGAACATTTACGCTGCGCAAAAGAGCAGAAAACCTTCTTACGCTGGGAAGTCCTGCACACTGCGAATCTAGTCTCTTATGCTCCGCTCGCCCTGCAAACCGACCGAGTCACCTCTGTGTACGTCGGGGCTTTTCGTCCGCCTTATGTTCCCACAACTGCGTTAGACCGGTGCACTGTACTCTGACTCTGTAATTCCATCGTTTCATTTGCTGCAAATTCTTTTACAGTTTTACGTCAATTTGGCCCATGCCTCGTTTACATCTGTTTACGCTCGCGCTTCATTTGCATCCGTTTATGTTTCACGCTGTTTTTGTTGTTTACGCCTGCACGTCGTTTACGCATAACCCAGCGTATAGCATTTTGCGTACGCGTGAGGAAATCCTTGTCTGATCTGTGTGCGGACCACCCAAGGTACTCTGCCTCCGTTGCATTCCAGCTCGTCCTCAGGCGAAGGCAGGGTCTTCTGTACCCGTCCCGCGATCCCACGACCTCTGTTTTCCCTTCCAGCCGGAGACCGACGATTTCAGGTGGTATAGAAATTGGCGCTAGAAGGAGGGCCCCTTAAAACCCTTACCCACAACTCCCAGCGTATACGCTATTAAGCATCTACGCTGTTAATGGTACGCTGCCCCAACTTCCCCAGCGTTTACGCTGTCCGGTTCTGAACCTGGTTCCCAACTGTCCAGCGTTTACGCTACACAGCATTTACGTTCTTAAAAACCTGCTCTCCTACATCTTTGTTTCATGTTCAGCTGTTTTACGCTCTACTGTTAACGCTGCAACCTGTTTTACGCCCCTATCTTTACGCCGGAGTCGGCCTTTACGCTGCGCCCGTTTCATACTGTGAACTATTTACGCTATGAATTTTATGCTGCAAATTGTTTACGCCGCAACCCATTGTACGCTCGCCTGTTTTACGCTTTCTGTTTTACGCTCTGGCCTATTTTATGCTGAGCTTGTGTTCTCGCTGAGTTTGTCACGTTCGTCTGTTT
This sequence comes from Gnetum montanum, assembly GCA_015680685.1. Classification (NCBI taxonomy): domain Eukaryota; kingdom Viridiplantae; phylum Streptophyta; class Gnetopsida; order Gnetales; family Gnetaceae; genus Gnetum; species Gnetum montanum. The sequence goes on from MNCI01025042.1 coordinate 573,229, forward strand.
TACGCTAAACACCAGTTTTACGCTAAGTGGTTCTTTATGCTGCAACTTATCTTACATTCTTGTGTTACGCTGATCACCTCTTTTACGTTGTACGCTGCTCCCTTTCTTACGCTCTTATTTTACGCCGTCCCACTTTACGCTGACCCATCCTGCGCCTTATACGCTTTCCAGCGTCTACACTACCCATATACGCTGTATACGCTGCACACGTTGTATACGCTGTATACGCTGATACCATACGTTGTCCTTTGAAGCGTATACACTGCACGCCACATTACAGAAAAAACTCCACATTTCCAGACTTAGTCCTATCTGTGACATAGCATCATGAACCCTGTTAACAACACTGCTCTCACCGTCTAGACCACCGCCATGGACACCATAGCTATCCAACAGCCCGTCGCACAACACCCAGGAATGCAACCCACAGCGGGTCCCCACTGATCCTTAAGGGTGTAAGGGAGGAACCCAGCCTCTAACATCATTACCCAGGACCAGTACAACTTTATCTGTATTAAGATACAAGCTGACCTGGCAGTTGATCAAGCTGAACTGGAGGTGAAGAGGCAGTTTGAGCTGTATTACAGGGGGGGACGAGAGTTCATCCCTTCCTCGTACGACGTAATTCCCGTTCCTGAACACTATTCGGAACTCATCACACAACTCCTCCTTCAAAGGAACAATTCGTTGGACCAGCCCGCACTGGAGCCCCAACCAGAGGATGAGGATGGATTTGTCACTCAATCCGAGCAAGGAGAGTCATACCATATCTTAAGCCCTCAAGCACAGGTCAACCCCATCTTCCATCCTGGCA